>JAVGWX010000217.1:0-81158 GCA_036924085.1 Ariolimax columbianus | reverse complement strand
CAAGACTTCTAGTGAAGGGTTCGGATGCAGACAGTATGGTATCAGCGTGTGCCTCATTAGCTGTCATTAACTTTACATATTGTGGACTGAGATTAATATTCAACAATGTCTCAGTTACAATCGTAATATCATGGATTGTTTTTCACAAATGTTTAACACACTTTCTTTCCTTTAATCCGACTGTGTCCTCAACATGTGCATGTTATTATATGTTCACATTTGCTCTCCAATTCAGTATTGAATTCTTTGCGGACATATACTGGGGCCCAGCTGTGTTGGTATGATTGACTCATTAAACATTGCATTGTAAAACGTATTGCATTGCACAATTCTGTTCATCCTTGTACTATACTTTTCTTTGGACATGGACGGGTAGCCCATTATTAGTATCTCTCTCTCTCTCTCTCTGTCTCTCTCACTCTCTCTTTCTCTCTTCTCTAGCACTCTTCCTCTCCATCTCTTGATACATTTTAATTTGAGATGGACATTAAAAAGGCCCCCGACTTCAGATATGTTTATATTATGTTTACAAAGTAGTTTGACCTTGTACATAAAACTTATTCATGTCTCATATTGCTAAAATGTTGTTAAATGCCTTTCATTGGAATGCTCTGCATGTTGAAGAGATGTTATTCATGTGTTAGTCCCTTCAAAACTCATGACGAATAACGTTTCAGGGTTTCAATCTGTCATATAGGCAAATGGGCAGGTACTTGAGGTGGTGAAACGTTTCAAATATTTTGGATCGTTGATCAGCGAAGAGGGTTCGAAGCCAGAGGAAATTGCCAGAATAGCACAAAAAACAGCGGCGCTGACTAGGCTGCAACCTATTTGGCGAGACAAGCGCCTCGCCCTCGGCATAAAAGTCAGACTACTGTGCTCTTTGGTGCATTTATGTATGCCTGCGAGACCTGGACCATTACATCAGATATCCAGGGCAATGGAAATGCGGTGCTATAGAAAACTCCTAAATGTTACATATCAGGATCGTGTCACGAACGTAGACATCCGTCAGAGAGTTGAAGACGCAATTGGTCCTTTCCAAGATCTGTTCACAACTATCAAAAGACGAAAGATGGCCTGGTGCGGGCACGTCGCGAGGTCCAACGGAATTCCCAACTCGATACTCTTTGGATCCGTACCGGGACAGAGAGAGCGAGGACGTCCAAGGAAGAGATGGGTGGTCAGGCCTTCGTCACGGTGAGATACGTCAGACGGCGACAGACAGAGAGAGCTGGCGTGAGATTTTCATGTCTTCATGTGTGCCCCAACGACCTGATGGGTTGCGGAACAAACTTAACTGAAGTCCCCTCATGTCTCATAGTACACTTATATGTCTTAGTACACTCCTTTTTTCTAATAGCTTCATGTCATTGCTTGTTCCTAATTTATTCTATTGTTATTTAGACGGCAGCATTCATAAGCCCTCAGCATTTTAAGATTAGGTACATCTAATTATCATCATAATGTGGTTGATCAGTCCCGAGGCTTGTAGTTAGATTGTTAGAGTATGTCGATCAGTCCCGATGCTGGTAGTTAGATTGTTAGAATGTGTCGATCAGTCCGTGGCTGGTAGTTAGATTGTACGGTATGTCGATCAGTCCTGAGGCTGGTAGTTAGCTTGTTAGAGTATGTCGATCAGTTATGTGGCTGGTAGTTAGATTGTTAGAGTATGTCGAAGTCATGTGGCTGGTAGTAAGATTGTACGGTTTGACGATCAGTCTCGTGGCTGGTAGTTAGATTGTACGGTATGTCGAACAGTACTGATGCTAGTAGTAAGATTATCAGAGTATGTCTTTCATTTGATCATATATTATGCACCTCTGTTCATGTTAGCATATAACGTTACGTTAATGTATCGGCATGCTTGAGATGTACGTGTGAGTCATGGTTGCCCTCTATAACCTTTTCCCTAATCCGTTCTCTCTAGTTTCTTTTCCAGACGATGCTTATGTCTGATAATGTGTCCCAGCAAACGCAATCTTCATTTCTATATCATTTTCAATATGTGTTTAGGAATGCCTACCTTTGTGAGGACATTGTCGTTAGATCTGCTTTCTGTCCACAACTCACTTTATCAGTGCTAAAGTATTACATTTAACCGATGAGGGTCACACATGGTATCGCAAAGCGATGATGAATATATCCACCAAGATGGGGTAGGTTTCCTCGCGAACAGGGATAACAACCACTAAGTATTGGAATACCGCCAATTCTCCAGAAGTCTAATAAGCATGCAATTAAAAACCGCAACTTTCACCATTACTGTGATACAGACATGTGCGAAACATCAGACTATGAGGAGGAATAGGTTAAACTATTATACGACCAAAAATATAAGTGTCTCAATACGTCCCACAAGAAAGACATCTTCATAAAACAAGGCTACTAGAATGCTAAAGTTGGCCTTGATGCATATACAAACTGGCTAGACACATGTGATGAACCATACATCAACATAATTTCAATCGAAAGAGGTTAGCAAATACTAGAATGTACTGAATACAATCGCATTGTGCTTGTAAACGCCCTAGACAACCGCAGAACTTTGAGAAAGACCACATGATCCTCTTCCAATGGGACCCACACGACTTCGAGAAGGGCCACATGTCACTCTCACGATGGGAACCACCATACTTTGATAAGGACCACATTGTACTTGTCTCCCAATGGGACAAATTACAACCAAATTGACGACATACTGGTACAGACTAGATTCATTTTCATCACTAATAGAATAAAAACTGAAAGCTTTCAGGCGACGGACATGGTTTATTGACCTTGACCTGCTCATGCAAACATGATGCCTCTCACATAAAGTAAATGACAAGATCACACGATTACAGGATCAGATACGACCGTTGGCAGGTCAAAACATTCATGTTGTGGAAGAGGTTCAAACCACGTTGTAGAGAAAGCATGTTCCATTTCTTAACAAAGATTAAGAAAATGACGTGACGGATGTACAAGCAATGGCAGAATCCTGCAACACCATAGTCAGAAACACCGCTGGCAAAATAACGGAGACTCATGTCCTTTATCTCTGAATGAGAAAAACAACTCATTTAGGACTGACACGTACAGGAGAAATAATGAGACTATACTGTCAAAAATGAGAGAAGCTAAAGAGAAATGAATATCAGAACAATGTACACAAATTCAGAACTGCATTACCAAGAGCAACAGTTAGAGAGCGTACGGGGATAACGACCCGACAAGACAGGAAGAGCCAGGCAACACACTGACGGCATACATAATACGATTTTATTTGCAGATGAACGGGATACTGCTCCCAGTTATGTAACGTACAGACAACCAGGGACCATAGAGTGGCATTACTGGAAGATCCACATGAAAAAGACCATACTTTCACCATCCTTCGTGAAGAAGAAGACGTGGTGCCAAGTCTTTCAAGAAGGACAAGGCGGCTAGTATTGACAACACACCAGACTAACAAATAACACACAGTCGGACTGTTATTACAGACTTTCTCACGAATGACTGAGGAATGACCAACACATGCCAACAAAACTACTGATCATCGCCCTACCTATTACGGGTAATATCAAAGAACTATCAACATATCCGGGAAAGTGGTACTTAAGGTTATTTTGAACATGCTGCAACCAAATACAGAAAACTTTATTGCAGAACAGCAAGCCTATTCTCAGGCTGGTCGCAGCACAATTGAACACATTTTTATTATGTGTCTGCTTAACGAAAAATACCTCCACCGTAACCAAAAGATCTTTGCTGACTAACGAAGCTGTCAACATCGTCTTTGATGAGGCCCTTTAGACAGCTATGCTAAAATGTATGAAAGGGTGTCGGATCAACTACGTCATTGGCATCATGTACTGTCAGCATAGGAAGTCGTTAAATCACCAAAATTCTGTTTGCTGGTGACTTTACCTGGGTGGCTGGAACGGAGCTAGAACTTATAAGTCTAATCTCTAATATTGACAATGCCGCACAGAAACTTAGAAAGGAAATTAGTGCATATACGAGTAAAATCATCGTTAGGGTCCTATATAACTTAACAAGTCAGATTGCGATCAAGGGTGAACCATTAACCAATTCTTAAAATGTTAACCGTGTTAGCAGTGATCAATGCGAAAGGTTCCAGGACTGATATTCAGACAAGAACAGCCATGACCATGTCTGCTCTGACAAAACTGAAGCCGCTATATTGAAACGAAAGCATCAAACTCAAATCCAAGTTGACTTTAATGTATACACTTGTCACTTCCGTTTACCTTTAGGCATGCGAAACGTAGACTTTGACAACGGTTCTAAAGCGAAGAATTTGTGGAATGGACATGAAATATATGCGCCGTTTCCTCGGCATTTCGTATCTAGACGACGTCACGAATAATGCAGTTCGGGAAACCATTAAAAGAGAGATCAGCCATTATAAAGACCCATAGGCTATGGCAAACGTACTCAAACTCAAATGGTATGGGCAAGTTTTAAGTTCGTCTGGGTGGACTAAACTGGTCCTGTAAGGTCTTGTAATGCCTTTGAGGATTTGAGAGGGAGTCACAACCATATATCGGACGACAATATCAGAGAGTGGACTGGAAGGCTCATAGCTAAAATAAATATACTGGCGGCACACAGCCGAGTGGTGTGGCCGGAGCTGTTACAACAATCTGCCATGTAGGTGTCCCAATGACTGTTTCGGTTACAGAACTGAGGATGGTGATGATGCTTACCTTTGTGAGGACATTTTCGTTAGAACTTAAACCTGTCCATCTCACTCTATCAGTACTGAGGTTCCAAATTTCAAACTCTTTAAAGTTGTTTTCAGCCGTCTTTGCCTAAGTGTTTGTTTTAGTCGGAAACATAGCTCATACATGTCTGGCGATTATTATTTTTGATGGGCATGTCATATTATTGAGTTAAACATTCTGTTTTTCTGTGAAATCTTTTATTTCGGAAATGCAATTAATGTCGTATTTTCTTTCTCACTTGAGACATGTTCATTGATGGTGTTCCTTAAATATGTAAACGGCTGTACGTGTTCCGTTATTTCTCCATTGATCATGATATTCATTACCCTACATTGCATTTCTGTTACAGTGTCTCTGTCTTCAATATGTTTATCTTCACACGAACATCTTTGGTATTGCTGTAAATGTTTTCAAATATCGTTTCCTGATCCTCCAACGATGACTTGGCCATCTGCACGTTTAATGTAATTCCTTTTCATGCCATATACTTTAACACTCCTATTACACGTCTAATCTACAATTCAAATCGTCATTTCAGAATATATGTTACATAGACTTCGTGACGGCAAGCAATTTGTGTCGTATTGAAATTGGATCTGTTAATATCTCTTTACCTCTACACCTCACGGTAGAAGAGGAGCGACAGAGTAAGTAATATATATTTGATTGAAATAATCGCCTCGTGATGTTCATGAATGTTCTAGATTAACCAAGTAATTGGTATCTTGTAACCTGTTTCTTGCAACAACTGAACATATTTGCTCTAGGGGACTTAATAAAACAAGATGTATTGTGGTTCTCTATAACAAACCTTTCTTTCTACTAGAAGCCTCAAAGATCTGATGGCATCACTTCTACCTCTGGATCTGCACAATCTTAACAGGTTTACTGTCAGCACTTTAATCACCATATATATTCTATTCTGAGTTATGTTCAAAATATTTTGAGATACATGTGGTATTATGCTTATCATTCGAAATTGACCGCATTTTATTGCATTAGATTTTGATTTTTGATTGGGTTTTTTTTTGCATTTCCTTGTCGCCTTGCATTTCGGGGATCGTGTGATATGTTTTTAAACTCCTATACAATTAATGTTTATTGCATATTCGGAATGTAATACTTTGAAAATTAGAAATTCAGTTCTAATTTGGTAGCCTAAATGACAATATGGCCTGCTCATTTGATTGAGGTCTCGAAAGAAATGCACAAGTTTTATTGTGAACCATTTTAAACGAACCCAAACTTATTTTCGTTTAGCACATATTATTGTCGTTATTTTGCTATCGAATCTTTTCTTAACTATTTAGAAAACAGAGTTTCCTATTCCCGCAAATTTTATTTTTAGTTCGATCTTGATCTTTTGATCTCAATGCACCGTAGCTTCGATCCCCAATATTCTCTCCACTGGACCCTGATTTTGGTCACCGAAGTCCAGAGCGAGGTATGTTCTCTTTTAGAGGCAAATCGGATGCTGCAGTGTGCAACAAGGGTTTTGAAGTCTTCACCGCGGTCTCTTCTTGGCTCGGGGGTACTAGACTAATGTCGCTGTGCTCCATCAACCTAAGTCTCGCATTAACATGTGACCTATCAATCTGGGGTTTGCCATGGCTGCATGAATGACAGCAGTATTCACCACCAGGTAAAATATGATGTCTGAATTGTGGAGACATTGCTTACGTTGGTTACAGAGAGTGATTCCGGTCAAGGGTTTATGAATGGTCACTATCAGTTAGTCCTCTAGTGATTTTATGTTTCAACGTTTAAGTTCCGTTGCACAACACAGAGTGTACAGTGGAATTACAGAGTGATGCTCGTAGGTCCTGGTCATGGCAACCGTCCATGGTCCTGTTAATAGAAAAAAAGGCTGCCAATCCGCGAGGAAACATCTTGACAATTCAAGTTCTAGGTTATTATATATAAAGGGAGTGCGCCCAAGATATATGTACTCGTTGATATCATCTAATCATATCTCACCAAAGAGGACTGGATCACACATAGAGAAGCGATTGCGCAACTCGTTGGTGTTGGAGACATTCAACTCCAGTCACGCTTCCCTGCCCTCTCCATTGAGTAGCTGCATCACTTGGATGTTTTCTGCTGCCGACTGTGATGTGCACTACGTCATCGGCACATCGAAGGTGATCGAGTCGTCTGCCGTCAAGAAAATACATTAACGGTGCCCCTGTTAAAACTGATAATGGGTGACTCTAAATAAGCGGAGAAGTTCAGTATGATATGATCCACCTGACGGAATCCCATCTGACTAGTGGACATCGAAAAAGACGAATTGTGGTAGTACAGTTTGTGGAACAGTTGGTGAAAAATCGTATTAACCAAGATCTACACATTGATCCAACAGTGAACGCCAGACAAAAATGCCGTTCTTTCGAATCCAAATAATTGTAATTATGTTTCTTAGAATCGACGTAACTGCACCCTGGGCCTTCCTATAGGTGTTCAGTCTCTCTCAGCAAAAGAGTTTAGGAATGGATCCTCATGGTGTACGTTCTTCTGCTCAGTTCTCGCATGTTTAATACTCCGCTTGAACTTCGTTTAATGTCGGGTCTGAGGGTTGCTGCTTCATCTAGTGCGGTATCCTAATCCAGCATGCGGTCATTGATTGATTTCAAAGTCTGGCGTATATCCATCATTAATGTTCCCATACTGAGAGCTTGTGTAGCCACGATATCCGTTCTGTCATAGCTTTAAACATCAGCATCATCAGGACAGTAGATCCAAGTCCACCCCTGAATGTTTGAGGCCTGAACAGATGCCATAATTTCGTACCTAAGCCATCCCTTCTGTGCATTTTGAGGTACGGTTTGCTCTGCTGTCACGATAACTGTCTTGTTATATAAGTCTCAGATATTCATTTCAGTGCTGAGGTCACTGCTTCCGTCTCCATTCTCATATAAAGGTTATTGACATGTATGATCGACTGCGCTCAGCAACGACATGTTGTCTCATTCTAGCATTGTAACCCCAGCTTGATGTCCCACTACGCATCACTGATCCGTCGGTGTATATGGTGGTATCACTCTCATGCGTGTTCTCAGTTATCAGCTGATTCATCTCGTTCTCTGCATTCCTTCCTTACGATTATTATGATTATGTGGTGCTCTTTTTTCTATCACCAGTGTAGATCAATTCTTCTCCCAAAGATGGAGTATGCTGGAGTGATGTGTCCGATTGTATCTCTAGTGCAGACCAGAACCAGTCGCATACGTTCATTATGAATGAGATCCAACCTTTCACACTGTGTTCTTGATAGTGTGAGGATGCCTAGTCCGTAATCGATAACAAAAAAAACAAACACCTGATGAAACAGATTGAATAGAAGTCGGTGTTCCAAGTTTGCAGGAGACATGTTATTGGGTGATCTTTATCCTCGCGTACATATGTGTACGTTCTGGGCAATATGGCAAGTATGACTCTATTTATGTAAACCTGTACCACCTATCAATGGCCCATTCATCAAACGTGATGCAAGGATGTTCATCATTAACTATAAAATTATTTTAAACAACGCATCATGCAGGCCTTGTTCAGATTGATCTTTGAGCGCGAGTCGCTGTACCACTGTGCGATTGATTGCTTGGTTTCCTGATTTTGTTTGTCCAAATCGTGTCTGAGTCAGTCCTGTACGTTATGAAGTCACCGGCAAATGTCAACGTTTGTCCTGTCCCTTTGGGATGATGATTTGCCACTTATACCGTGTAGATGTTGAACAGGGTTGGTGAGAGCGTAGACCATTGAGGCAGTCCTGGACATATTCGCATCGCTTTCGATGTCCACGTTCCTACGCATTGCGCAACTGTTCGTACCATCAGGGCAGCTGGTATCAAACTAACCAGCCACGGGTTTAAACCACACTGCTTCAGACATGCAATTAAAGTCCCAAAATCGACACTGTTGAATGCGTTTGTCAGGTCCAGTGCCTCTGCGACTTTCTTCTCCTTGAACTTAAAACCATTATACACATCATACACGACAGTTTCAGCGGTACACCAGATCTCCCTCTCTGTTATATAGTTGCCCAGCGAATTGGGCAGGGTGTGCTCCCGTTCAAGGTAGGTCATTATATTCCTAGCCACTTTTCTTCTCAAGCAATTATCAATATGCACTCTATATGGTGATTATTTGATAGATTCCGATAAGCGAATAGTCCTTTACCGTGTAAAACGCCGGGCTATAGTTCGGTTAACTGGTAGACCGCAAGCCCAGATCACATCCTCGTAATTTGCCAGATAGCTTTGACTGGAAAACATGACACATTTATTTGGGCAACATATCCGGAATAGTGCACATCCTGGGCCCAGCAAGATGGATGCTTTCTTTGTTCAGATGGCCGTATTCCATTTGAAATTCTTGTTCTTTGCGTTCGGTTTCGTATTATCGTGTTATGCCACCAGACGGGATGCCTCCAAGAACGGACACGTCAGTGGTAAGTCCTCTATGATTCCCAAAAGTGTGTCTTGAATGTATCTTTTCTCGGGCCATGTCTTCTCACTGGGGCATGGTGCAGTGAACATGTTTGCAGGGTGGTTTCTGGAGTCTGGGGGTTTTCTCTGACATGTGCATTGTGCAGTCTGCAATGATCTATTCTGAGGTTGAACATTGCGGTTTACTGTTTCCTATTCATTATATTGATTGAGCCATGTGGGTGTTTGCCAGTTTTTCTCTCTATCCACTGTTGTTTATGTGTTGTTCAATGTATGCCTTAACTTCTAGCAGTGACACTGGGTGGGTGAATTATTCGCTTTGTCTACCCTCCCTGGCCAGTCTTTCCGCCCATTCATTTCTAGGTTTTTCGCATTGAGCTTGAATCTGCTGGAGGGTGATTTTGTTGTGGTCTGCGAGTTTATTTAGCTGGAATATTAGTTCCCTTACCATAATATATCGTGGTTCTCTTTGTGTGGCCTGCAGAATTTCCATGCAGTCACACAAAAACATTATTATGTTATCCGTTAACCCCTTTTCATCCAATAGTTTGACTGCTTTAATTATTACATGTTTCGCTGTTCTTAGATTCATCGAGGGCTTCCCTGTAGAACTTGCTTCCCCTATAACGGTTCCATCCTGTAGAAGTATGACGAGTCCTGCCCCTACTTTAGGGATTTTCTTTCAATGCATGGTCTGATTCTTCCCTCTTTCTATGGATACCTGGCATTTTCGCTTCCACCGGGAAGCTGGGCTGTTAGTCTGTATTTTCATACACTTGTATCATTCCCCATGTCGTTGGAGATATATTGTATGATGTTCTGTAAGGTCTTTTGATAGATGATCAAAATGTGTCTTTTTATGCGGTTTTTTGTTAATTCATTGACCTTTCTCTGAATTGGATGTGTATTCATATGCGTGTATTTGTCTGTCAGTTTTATTATTTGTTCATTTACTGCGCTCACCAAGGCTCTGGAGGCATGCTACCGCCTCGAATTCTCTGATCGGGGTGGTTCTCAGACCTCCGGTAATTATTCTGTGTCCGTTATTTTTTGCCCTGTCTAGTTTATGTAGGTTAATCTTTGCCGCTGTTGCATAGGCACACATGTCATATGCCAGTGTCGGTCGTACATATCCAGTATAGACCTGTCTGACTGTGTTTTCATCTGGTGCCCTAATTTGTCCCTGCCAGTTTTTTTCATCAGCCTTAGTATGCGTGCGACCTTTTTACATTATCCTCTATGCGTGGGCCCCATGTTAATCCTTGCTCATATATAATTTCTAGGTATGTAAGATTGTCTTTTCTAGGAAGTAAGCTGTTTTCTAAATATAGGTCGACCTGCTCTGGCTTTGTAGAAATCGAGAATTGTGTTGAGAGGATCCTGCTTTTGTTTATCGTGTCACCCGGTGAGCCTCCCCATTTTTTTACTGCATTAAATGCTTCCTGTAGCCTGCTTTTGCCGTTCCAATGTTTTCTGCCTGGGTCCATATGACCAGGTCGTCAGCAGTGAGTGCCTTGTGGATGTGTTGTCTGAGCTTGCAGATCGTTAATGAAGAGGATAAACAATGTTGGGGATAGTTCTCCCTGGGGAACCCCTCATGTAGTTTGACAAATTTTCTCCTTTGTTCTTCCAGCCTGACTCTCGCACATGGTGAGTGGAGGTAGTCTTTTATCCAGTTGAGCAATTTCCATCTTATTCCTCAGCCCGCTAATTTTAGCATTATTCTTTTTTACAGACTTTATCAAACGCTTTAGTCAGGTCAAATTAGGTGGTAAATAATTTGCATTTCTTCTGAAAGGATTCTTGAGTTACCTGGCTCAGATAAGTGGTCTGGTCGTCGGTTCTCCTGTATTTTCTATAGCGAGACTGGCACTCGATTATGATTTAGTATTTCTCAAGGAAAGTTATAATCCTATTGTTCATCAGCCATTCAACTGTTCTTACTAAACCGCCAAGGATGCTAATTGGGCGGTAGCTTGTTTTGTTTACTTTTTTACTTAATGATGATTGGGATTATATCTGCCTCCCTCCATTCTTCTGGGAACAATCCCTTAGTCCACGATTGGCTTATCAGGTCCAGGAATCGCTTTCTGCTTATTGGTCCGAATTGTGTTTTCATTTTATATGTTATCGCGTCGGGCCCATATGCCTTTTTGATCTTACGTTTTCCGATTGCCCAATTCAATTCTTGGATGTTAAAATGTGTGTTTAATTCATCGTCATTGTTTTCTTTCCTTTTCCTTCTCTTTTATTTGTTCATTTTCCACCTCTTACTTTGGAACGGTTTATTTTGGTGTTTTCTTGAATATTTGCGGAAAACGATTGGCTGCTTGCCTTCCTGTATACATCTCGCCACTTTCTTGAAGTACCGTCATTGCATGGCTGATGGTGTATCCTCGTTTAGGCTTCTCACCAGACTCAAACGGTCTGTTGTGTCTTTCTCCAAGGTGAGGGATGCGGTTTTTTCCTGCCTACCTTTTCTGACATAGGTGAGTGTTTCCTTTCTGTATATAGCTTGCTGTTTGTTCTGTGAAATTGAAGTCGTATGAATCTTTGTCCATGGTAGTTCTTGCTTTAGTAGCCCTGTCATGTAGTTCTTGTAGCTCCCGGGTCCAGAAATGTTTATTTAGCTGTCTGCTGCGTCGTGGTATCTATTTGTCCACTGCATCTGTAATGATGTGTGTAAGTGTTGTATTGTTTTGTCTTACATTTAATGATGTGAAGGATGTTGGTAATTTGTCTTCAGTTAATTGCCTATAGAGGTTCCAGTCTGCTCTTTTAAAATTATAGCTCACTGTCTTCTTCTTGTTTATGGATAGTCCTACATCCTCTATTGTGATTATGACTGGATTGTGATCACTTCCTCCAAGCTGTATTATTACTTTTCTTTTTTGTGCACCTCTGGATGTTCTCAGTTGCCATTTCCAGGTCATGCGTGATATGTGTTCTCCAGAATAAAAGATTGGCTCTGTGTCTGGTTCCTCTATTAAAATGAGATTGTCTACCATCCAAGCAAGCATCCATCTCTTTTCCTCTTGTAGCCCCAACTTGGAGAGTAGCTGTTGAAGTATCCGAGAACAATATGGTTCTTATCGGCTAGTGGAATTATATCTAGTTCAAAGGTGTTTGATATTGGGGCAGTAATAATGGTTACTTTGTAGCGGTTCTGGGAGGATAAGTATTTTGGCTGTCATGTGATCAGGCCCATTGAAGCTTCTGGTGGTTTCTTTGACTGATATGGTGTTTTTTACCTTTGTGACCCTCTCTGTCCAAGTTGTGTGTTTCATATGTCCTACTCCTAAAGCGTCTACCAGGATTAAGATGTGTTTCCTTTATGCACATCCCATATATAGTGGTATCATACAGAAAGTTGTACAGTTCTAGCGTTTCACGAGTGTTGCATAGTCCAGCAGCTTCACTCTGCTTAATACTGGTATACCGATTTTTTTGATTTTTTTTATTTTTCGTTCGCCCTATTTCTCTAATCCCCAAGACTGTGTGCGTTGCAGTGTGGTTTTTATTTTGCGCCTGTCGGCCCAGTGCATCCGACTACAGCATTCATTTTTATGTAAGGGTCTGTTCTCTCCTGCATTTTCTAAGGGTTTGCTTCCCCGGGGTAACGGCTGGTGCTGCCATGAGGATCGAACCCAGCACTTTCGGGTGTTGAGCTATGCCACTTAGCCACTAGGCCACGCCGTCCCTGTACACCGATATGCAAAGCTGCCAACGGTAGCTTGGTGTGGATGCCTTAAGGCATCGGAAGTCCGGTTTGTGAGCCCAGGATACACGATGTTGGACGTTTCCGTGTTAGCTTAAACGGGGAGCACGGGGCCCAGCTAATGGAACGCTGGTAAAGTACGGTAGGCTTGATTGGCAGAGGCCGTACGTCAGCATAGGCATTTCATTTTTAGTGAGACCTGTCCAATCCTCACTCCCCTTTGAAATTCAAGTACATGTGAACATCATTGCGACAAGAGATAAATTATGTTCTAGAGAACACCCTCCCTCCTGCCCACCCCCTCCAATAAATCGGGTAATATTAACTATCTAGCTGCTTACATTTTCTGCAGTCCATCTTGACTAATTGACATGTTAGCGCTAACACAAACTACGCGTGTAAAAGAAAGGCGCTCTACTCTCGGGACCAAAGTCATATCTCCAGTCTCGGACTCCCAATACTAACTTAACTGTGTGCACCTACATATGCCGAAGCATATGATCTGCACCACAGCTGAGTTACTTTAATGACGAGAGATTAAGTTATGACATTATTAGCATATCAGAGACCAAACGAGAAAAACAAATGTAAGCCATTTGGAATGGCCGCAAGAAAGTTTACATCGGTGCTCGTAAGGAGAACTCTTCATCACGAACAGTTGCTTCCTTGCAGATTCCCCTCCCCACCACTTGCACATAGACAATTTCGTTCTACAGGTGACATTTTAGATCACCGCCTGGCTATTTTAGACATCACCACCTCCAACCGCCATATTTTTGCCATCATTCAAGCATTTGCACCAATATCAGACAAAGACGATTTAGAACATGCTGATGACGTATGATATTTCTTCATAAATAAATGTCACAACGCAGTTGAATATGTCATTGATAACCCTGCTTTAGCAACATATGCCTTCAACTGTCTCTTATGTCTCTATTCCTTTGACGTGTATTAGCATTTTGCAATCGTGTGATATTAGGCGTTTCGTACGAATTAATTTTTTTTAGTAAGGCAGTCATCATTGATTGTATGTGATCTATACACCATGATCTTCCTACATGGCTTTAAAAAATTTTATTTTATTTCAACATGTACATAGGCGAAACGCACCTTTCCAAATATTGAAACAGCTTAGGGCTGTGAGAACTATAATTCGACTAACTCGGTACACATTCACTGGCGGAAATCATTGTCAGAAAGACATTGTGAACTAATTATAAATGACAAATATGTGGTTCTTCGTGCACCATTTTATTTGTTTTTGGTTATATGCATATACATATATATAAATATATATATATAAATATATATATATATATATATATATATATATATATATATATATATATATATATATACATATATATATATATATATATATATATATATATATATATATATATATATATATATATATACAAGTTAGGAGTAGAATGTCACTTCTTACACCTGCTAACCTCTTAGGGTTGTTATACGTTTCTTGGCCAATGTGCAAAACGGTATATTGTCATTACGTACCCTACTTGGAGAGCAGCAACAATAGCATGTCTGTCAAGCGGACATGAGCGTGATTTGAAGCCGATAATGCGGGATTGTGAAACGGATGGTTTACACATAGGCCTCGCAGGACTTACAGCTGCGTCATATGTAAATAAGATAAACGTTGCCGTTGGTAAAACTCAAAAGATAATAATCTACATATATATGTATGTTGCTTTATGTGCACACACTCGCATTTATATCAGCGTCAATGTACAAATTTGATTAAACAAAACAATTAATAGGGACGATGTGCTGGAGAGAACCTGATGAAACTCACATGATATAACATGCATTGTACAATTATAGAACTTCTTGCTTTGATTTTCTGGTTAAAAAGAATGTGGGTGTGAAAATGGTATCCTTTAAAATAAATGCAATTGTGGATGGGATGTAATGTATGTGTCTGAAAAGTAAACAAAAAATGTGAGTACATACAAACACATCTTGGCTTTCGTCAATGATCGCAAGAGAATAATCACAAAATAATATTTGCACATTTTTACATTTACACACACACACACATACACACACACACACACACACACACACACACACATACATACTCATACATACATTCGATGTTTCTCTCAAGTGTCTTCACGCTGACCATGAATGAAATGGAAACAGGAAACTGTAAGTTTGCACTAAGTTAATTTCTGTCAATATATCAACTTGTTGCAGCCACTAATATTTATGTCATTGAAAATACCTTGTTGGTAGAACACCCTTTTTTTTTTAAAGCATTGAGGAGCTACAACAACATGGCAGGGAGAAGAACACGCCTTTAATGAGATTAGAAAAGTGGCAAGAGAATCCCCTTCAGGTCCACATTGCATCATTGATGTAGAGGACAATCTATTTACATACAACAAATATAGTATTTAAATGAGTAAGACTTTACAATGGCATTTAAACCTCCTAGCACCCACCAATAATGAAGACAGAGAGATCAGGGGACGGCTTGAGCTAGTGAGTAAGTGACACAGCTCACAATACAAAGGTGTTGGTTCGATCCCCACACAGCACCATCAGTTACCCCGGAGAAGCAACACATAAGAACATGCAGGAGGAAGCAGACCCTTACATCAAACGCATGCTGAAGTCCGATGCACTGTGCCGATAGGCTCAAATTAAAACCGCAGTGCAATAATGTGAAAGCAAAAAAAAAAAAACATAGACAAACCCGAAGACAGAGAACCTGAGCCCACATTGGATGAAATACCCTCGGTAATCAAAAGCTATTATACAAAATTAATATCCCCTGTTGCGATGACATAATATAGGGAAAGCAATAAAGGCTGGATGATAGGCCAGTGCTCGCATGTACCAATACTGTGAAATATGACCTGGCACAAGTCAGGGTGGTACAAATAGTGGAAGAGATCAATATAACTTCTTCTCTCTAATAAATTAGCGCTGCCCCGTGCACATATGTCACACTATTAAGATCATCTTATATTTTATATTGTGAGAGAAAGAAACACAGTGTGAATGCAACATGCACGAAATGTAAGCAGGCTCCAGAAAAGAGAGCATGTGTTTTATATGATAGAAAAATACGAAATATAGATGACGTAACGTAAATTCGCGTAATATTTTTATCGATTACACAAATGTCGTCGATTGCGTAACACATCAGCAATTTTAAAAATCAGGATAGCTGATCCATCTGACGAAAATAGTATAGCAGAACAATGCGTTGTCTCCTTACACCAGGGTCCAGGTCTATCAGCGGGACTTTCGGTGCACTCTCATGTAGGGAATGTATGCAGCGACAACGGATCGGCGGCATAAGGTACCTGGTCATTGGAGCAAGACAAATGGGTAATCCCGCACTGTGATTCAAGGACGTATGCAAAAATGACATGGCGTACTGTGACGACTTCCCATTCTAGAGATGGGAAACATTTGTCCACTATCAGGCTTTCAGGAGACAGTAGTAGAAAGGCGCATATTGGTTTCCGACTCATGCTGCCAAAGGAAAAACACAGGCGCACAGACGTTTACTTGTGTCGCTACGTGTGTGCTCTGCCATAATTTCTTTAGGAAGTTCAACCCTCTATGCGTTGCTATAGCTAGTTTTCTTCTGAACTTTCTAGCAGTCGCTATTTTTGTCAATTCTTGAACCCATATATTCAAATTGCGTGGCATGAACTATTTCCTCACCACCTACATTATGTTGATAGGATGTGTTTTTGATGGTAGTTATCTTTGTTTTCTTTATGTTTATAAACACGGTTTGATCTTTACTGTAGCGATTTACGGCTGAAAGTAGGTCCAAGGCCATGGCGCAATAAATGAATCATGTGTACATTTCTACATTAAACGTTCTACATTTTTCGTAGATATTCATAACATTTAAAAGTTTATATCTGGTCCCTCTGTTATTTCAAAGACATGCTTGGACTTTTTGAATTTCCAATTCAAATCATTTCTCTATTCGTGTCAAAAAGATCTGCAAGAGTATCTTGTTAGCGTAGCTGACTGGACCGATTGTTTGATAGTTTCTTCACATCTTTAGATTGCATTTTATGGGAGGGAAATATACATTGATACAATCCATGTTTCTTGCAACTCTGCGCTGTGCAATAAAATTTTACACAGCATGGGAAAATCTTGAGCACTGACCTCTTGTGCTTCTTCTATTGGTTCTGCTCGGCTATCATCACATAGTCGAGACTTTCCCTTTTACAAAATTTGGTTTGCTGAATACCTCCTCCAATGTTAATTCAAGTTCATTCTCCTATTTTGGTACAATTGTAACTGAGTGTTGTGTGATATCTGTATACACTAGTCTCCTGTACTCGCTCCATCTTTTCAGAATGTTTTTGGTTTCTGTTTGTATGTTATCCTCTTTGTCTTTGATAACATGCGGAACCGAACGTAATTCGCTAGTCAATGTCTTTATCTAATTAAAGGCATTTCGTTATCTGCCTTGTTGTTGTAGATCGTCTATGTCGTTACAAGTTTGCACTATGTATCTTTGTATAGCTATTATTATTTATTTTCTGACTTTTCTTGCACAATTTCATATAATATATTGGTTCCCTCACTTTTAATTTCTTTTAATGATTTCCTTTCTGAATGAGTAACAGTGTTTCATCATCTGATTAAAATAATTGATTTATTGTGGGAATAAATGCGTTCGCTGCCGAGATTAAATAGTCGTTGTATAGGATGTTAACTCAGTCCTATCTTGGCATCGTTTTTTGTTGCCAGCACATTTGACCTCCATATTTGCTGTAACAGGAACTAATATATTTGATACCTGCTGTACCATCAGGAATGATCCACGTGTATAGTTTTCGCCAATCTTGTTGATATAAGCTGTTGGCAATAGAGAGGATATTTTCCAGGCATCATTCAACTAGTCTTTCTACTTGCTCATGTCTGAGTCCCAAACCAAAATGTCCTCGTGCTCTTCTTCAGCGCTTTCCTCTCCGACTTTCGCATTACAATGCCAAGTGATGACCAAAATATCTTTATTTTCTTCTTTTCCCATTGTTTATTGTAAAGTGTCATTTAAATCCTTCTTTTCGAAATCATGATTTGCTGATGTTGGTGCATCAACTTGAATTTTACTGAACTATTTCGTTTCTTTATTCTGATTACGATTATTCGGTCGTTAATTGAATTGTAATTGAATAGTGAAGGTGCTGTCTTCTTTGACAGGATGAAATCGGCTCCGCTATTTCAACCGTTGTATATCCTAGAGTAAACTTAACTCAACGTTTGTGTACCGGTCTAGAAGATTATGTAGAGTCTGTAAACAATCAGTTGATGGATGTTTCCCCTGATTTGCCGGCACATTATCCTGGACTAGCTCATCTGTGTTCAGAGACTCCCAGAACATATATCGTGGTTCTATCCTTCTCTTGAATAGTTCTAAACAGCTTGCCCTGGTGAATGTTCATGACGTTCCTCTTGTTGTGGGTAACACACATGTTCAGGTAACCAATTTTAATTAATTACTGATCAACACTACACGTGATTTGAGTAGATACTTTAAATAACTATGTAACGTCCACACTTGTATATCATATGACGCACTGCTGTCCTGATGTAGTTGCACAATCGTGTTTTAGTGTTTTGGCTGACCGGCCTAGTGAAAAAATGAAATTATTAATGACATAACTATAACATAATAGTAAATGTCGTTGTGCGTGTACACCAATATGATTGGACCTGATGTTCATATTAAAAAGGCCGTTACTTGCCAATACTTTTCACTGTTAAGTGAAATATAGAACACGCTTGACTAACATTATTATCTTGTTTTTTTTTTAAAGATATACGTTTTGATATTTAGCGGCCAAGGACCAGATGTTACACAAACAGGCACCCTTCACGTGAAATGGTACTGTTTCCTCAATTATGCATGCTGTTCACTGCCCTACTGACCGTTCGAGTTTATGGTATACCATTACACTACTATCATGTTGGGTGTATTTATTATCTTGCTTGACTACCCATAAAACGTAAATCACCATACTAATTACTCACATTATTTAGTCACCAGCAACTATAGAAATGATAATGTATAAGTGAAATAGACACAACAACTGTGTACACCATCATTACTTATTGGACTGGCACGTGTGCATAAACTGGGGCTGGAGCAGTTGATTATTTATATCATTACAAATATCATGGGTGATACAGGAATGACTACAAGTTTCAACAAAGACAAATACCGATCTCATAATTAAAGACAAAGTAGTATAGTAAACATACAAACTATATATATATTTATAGTTAGGGTAAAGAAGTAAACATGCAAAGCATTCAAACACATGTCTTGTAGCTAGCTGTTAAACGATTACATTTAGTGAAGTTATACCTTCATATATACGATGGATTCGTGCTACACATTGAGATATCTGGTCGGGGCTTCTGTGCTATAATAAGAGGTTATGTGATCGCCGAACAAAGGCGTTCATGAAGTACACCAACCTCTAGTACGCGACATGACATAACACAGTAGCTGCAACTCTGAGAAGGCTGTCTGAGACGATTTTAACATGGATATTCATCGTATCAGACTTCAAAGCCATACTTTGGAAATTACAGACAGGTTGGATAAAGTGTTATTAGATGGCATCTGTAAAAGCGTAGATACTATATGAGCTGGTATATATATATGTATTGGGCACTCTGGCTTCAGGTAGAGCGATAGAGTTGACAAGTTGGATTCACAAGCACCAATCTTGAATTAACGGAGTATAGATTTGAAGGACATTTTAAAGTTGTTCAATGACCGAGAGCGTGATGATTTCAATGCAGTATATGAATCAGCAATTCACTTTCTTCAGACATTTTGAATTTGTACGATATCGGGCTCAGAAGAAGACGGAATAGTGTGTACAACAAACTAGCTAAAGGAACCACCCATTTTGCCATTTACTGAGAGAGACAGAATACATTTGGGTATGCCCAGAGTGCCAATAAGTCGATTCTTGAGAAGAGAACATAAAAATATCACATGCTCTGATGTAACATGTTTTTTTTTCGATTGTCATGTGGAATAAAAAACAAATGCATGCAATATAAATTAGGAAAATAACCCTCTGTCAATAAAAATAGTGTGCGCAGCAAGGACAAATAATCTCGTCCCGACAGCCGTATTTGATTGACAGCAAACAATAAATGGGTGTTAAGTATCGACTCTTCAGTTCTGACATGTGTGTACCTATAAAAATACATGACAACTTCAGTGTTACAAAGGGAGTGAAGTAAGGATGCATCCTAGCCCCTACTCTTTTCAGTAAGTTGTTTTATGTCAGGGTGAATTAAAGGTCAGTAGTGTTGGAGTTAATGTCAGCTATTGCCTAAACGTTGCGTTCTTCAAACTGAGGAGCCTACAAGCAAGAACAAAGGACACATTGAGACTATGCATGCACTTTTCTTTGCTGATAACTCCGCTCTGAAATGCAAATCAGAGACTGAACTGCGATTTTCTGTCGACCATGTGTGCAACATCTTGCAATAACTGCAGCCTCACTATTTCTACAAGTAGCCCTGAATGGTAGACCAATCAGATCCAAGAACTGAGCACAATGCGCCATATATTACTAACAATGACAAGAAAATGACGCCGACCGAAATCTGTGTATACCTTTGCAGCACCATCACTAGAACAGTCAATACTGACGATGACGTTAACTCGAGAATTACAACAGCCGTTTTAGCCTTTTCAAATGTGAGATCCTCAGGTCGGGACCGAGAAGGAATCAATCTTTCAATCACATATACGGTTTCTGAGGTAAATGTTCTACCATTTTGATATACGCCCGTGGAACCTGTACTGTGTATATCGGCATGTACAAAGCATGACCCCTTTCATATATGAGACCTAAGGAAACGGTTGAACATAAAGACAATATCACCGATGTGAATGTTTTTCGTGGTCTGGGTTGACTAGCTTTCACACAACGATATGTAAATCATAGCTTAGATGGACTGGCCATGCTGTCTGCATGTAAAAAGAGCGACTTCCAAAGAAAGTAGTATATGGACAGCTTGAGTCGGGCAAACAAGCTCGCAATGACCACATTAAACGCGAAAAAGATACTCTAAAAGCATCAATGAAGTATTGCGGTATTAACTTTAAATAATAGATGAACATTGCTGCCGATCGCCCTACCACCTGCCGTACAATCTCTGCTGGTACGACACATGGAGCAGATACAAATCAAGGAACTGCACGGAGACGTGCCGCACGAAAGACAAGACAGTGTTTCTCTGCCATAACTGAGGCAGACGTTTTCGAAATTGGATTTGTCTCATGATTCAACTCTGCACCCACTCCAGGATTTACAAATGACAATGTGGTCCTCTTCGGAAATGATGACAAACAACAACAACAACAACAACTCCTGAGCAAGTAACTGTTGAGTTGATATTGGGTGATATCAATTTCCAAATAAAAAAACAACTACAACACGTGCAATACGTTTCTATAAGGAGCACAGTGAACAGATAACTCAACACAACAACTAGTATATGCCAAAGAAGTGCTACTATGTACACACCAGACCGTATATCAGTTATTTACACACATCTACAAAACCAAGTAAATGCAGCCACTCCTTTTTCACAGATTGCCCCAATGGATGGTTTGGAAATGCTTGCCAGTTTTTGTGTCATTGTTGTTGCTCGTCGTACTGCAGTTTGACTGGAATCTGTCCCAACAATAATCCGTGCCAATTTGGCTTTTTTGGTGAAGCCTGCCAGTATTGTGAGTGAGCTTCTTTATGCTAACATCGTTCATATTGCTGTGACAATTTGTTTTCCTACTCGCCTGATGCCTTTTCTGTTTACATAGAGATTGGAATCTAAAACGGCTGCAATACAAATGTTAGAACTTGTGTTTCCAATATGTGCTCTTATTTGTCTCCTAAATGAAAGCATCATTTTTGAACGTGTTGAAAAGCAATATGTCATACTCGCATGTATTTATATATCTTTAAATGAAAGTTGTATTCTATATTAACTAGGCATTTAGAAGCAATAAGAATGGGCGCTAATCGATTACGATCATCTGTTTTGCACATTTAATTTGAACAATATGTTGTCCTAATACGTTAGATACTAACTGCAAGTTCCAGGACCATGAACTAGATTACACCAGTCTGGTTTTTGAATTATTTCTTCGTATGTTGCCTCATTAAACGACTTCTGCTAAAGTATATTTTACGTTTTCTCATCTACATATCTCGCGATTGATCTATAATATTCATGCAGTTTGTTTTACTTTGTCTTTCTCACATGAACTTCTCGTCCCCACTGAAATGTGTTTCTCACTTTTCTTGTGTAAGCTTTCACAATTCATTTGGTCTCGAGGAACGTGCGACTAAGTGTATTGTGGTGGTCTTCACATGTAACAGCCCGATTGTTGGAAGCGATTAAAATATGAATATAAGTTACTCATTTGGTCGGCCCACGATGTAAATATGAAGGTTCTCCTACACTCTCTATCTCTAGGTATGTCAAAATCTCAGTGCCGTCTCTAATCTGATCCTGATATCATTTATCCTAATTGATCCACAGTACATTTTAATTTGGTTCCACGTGTGAGTGTGACCATTGCCAGTTGTCTTAGACATGTTTTTTTTTGTTTCCTTTAAAAGGAGGTCACTGATAATTGGCTTCCTGTAAACCTTACTGAAGTGATTTACCTGTTATTTCTAAATATACACATTTAACATACCATGTGTCCTTCTCCGATAGTTATCGCATTATGCACGTTTGCAAGAATACGAGCACAGTATCATATATATGCAAACTGTTTAGATAACTTGCATCATATCATTAATAAACCATATGTGTAAACATGTCAACCAACATATGGGATCGTAATGTGTTTGTATATGTTATATGGGATCCATAATTGCAAAATTTGCTGATGACACAAAACTATGCGGTAGTGTTTCATCTAATACAGAAGTGGATATGTTGAGGTCGGATTTAGATAAAATTCGAGAGTGGTCTGCGAGCTGGCAATATGTGTTTAATGAAGATAAATGTACATTCATCCACATGGGTAGATCCAATATGGAACATACTTAAAGAATGGTACAGAACAATATTAGAAAGATATATACGGAAATGGACCTAAGGGTTATAATAGATCATACAGGTAAGGTGGCTGGGCAGGTTCGGGTAGAATAAAAAAGGAAAATGCAATGTTAGGTATGATACCATGAAATTTTAAACATAGGAGCGAGGAAGCGATAGTCAAACTGTATCAAGCATTAGTTAGAAATATATTGGAGTACTGTACAGGTGTGTCCTTATTATAGAGGGGATATAAACATGCTGGAAAGAATACAAAAAAGAGCGACAAAGCTGACAGTGGTATTCCAGAATTACAGTTATGATACTCAGAAAAACCGGCCTACAGTGTCTAGAAGAGAGAAGAATTCCTGGTGATTTAATACAGGTGTATAAGATGATAAGAGGAATGGATACATTATACTATAACACGATAGAGATAGAGAAAAGGAATTGCATGGCTTAGCTAGAAGGCTGATTAATAGAAGTGAGTGATAGATTGAGCTGCATGGTGACTGAACCAGCTACGGCTTTGATTCTTTGACAGTCGGTCTATAAGGTGTGAATTGGGCACCCTTTGATTAGTAAAGATCTGAATGTGTGTGGTGTGAGCAGGACACCGATTAAACGATGTATGTTTTGAGATATACGTATACGCAGATTTACATAGTGTCTAACTATACATGGATACGTGATTCCTACCAGAAGAATGCGATCGACGTATTTGCAAATACACAGATCGCCATTTGGTAATTGATCTGATTGTAAATGTGCATGGGACATGTTTATGAATGTGCATATCCCCTGTCTGAAGGGTTCTGTATGTGATAGGGTTTACAGAAAGGCAGATTTCAGAATACGATCGTGAATACGAGTTTTGTGAGAGTGTGTTGAGTGTGCAGATACGGAAAGGGGAGTGTAGGGGCTAGAACTGAGTTCAGTGAGAATGGAAGAGTTAACGAAAGCTAATGCGAACAACTTCCGATGAAATTAATATTTTCATTAATACATGTACTATTATATTATTTTTTTCAGATGTATTTTGCTCACTTTTATAACACTGTGTATGTTCATCTGTAATAATATCATTGTAGCTGTTCTGTTTGCAAATTGTTGGTTTTGTAGATATGCGTGTGGTCGTGACTCTAACTACTGTGGAAACGCCTTACGCTGCCACAAAAGACGTCTTCAATAGAACTCCAAACCTCGCTATTTGCAAGGTTAAGAGACGCCAATTATCTGCCAATATGTGTTCTTAATATACGTTTAATGTGTTGTTACCGCTTTTTCATGATCAATGAGATCAAACATTGTAAGATATGTCCATATCCTACTTCATATCTCATACTCTCTGACCAAATATTATGAAATATAACATCAGTATCTATATCATACTGTATATCCAAGTCAAATGGAGCTACGGGGATACACCCAGGCAGACAATCCGTAGTGGTAATGCATGTGACGGTTGTATAGCAATTGCGAACTCATTCCTAAAGCTGAGCTTGTGTCACATTGCAAGCTTAGCGTTACGTCCATTGGATTACAGCAGTAAGGCTGAGAGGGTGATCCTGCAGCTTAGGCATCCCATGATCTCCATATTGAGTTTCCAGGCGTGTGCCCTGGAAAGACTCCTCCCGTGGCGCCACGCCCATGGTCTACAGAGACTGTGACACAGTAGGAACACAGTAATAACTTCAGTATACTGCCGACATTACAATGTCATTACTTATAAAGCAGACGATCTTCTTCTTCTTCTTCTTCTTCATCGTACGCAGTCAGGCAGTAACCATTATTTTTTTCGAAAAAAGTGGCGGTCAACGATCAACAGCAAACGATCAACATGATACGCAATGATGTGAATGCGTATTAATAAGGTAGTGTAACTAGTAAAGGAACAATTTACACAACACGTTAATACAGCTTCTATCAGGAACAATTATTTAATCATATATCTTAGGTACTACCTTAACTACAACTGGAATTCCAGTACTACATTATCATAATCTAAACTGTAAGGGTTTCGTGCACTGCTGTATTTAGTTATCTTCTTTACAGTAACTAGTTTCCGAGGAATCATTCAATCTCACATTTATCTGAAAATGTTCGACACGAACAGAACATGAAGCAACCATGTAATGGTATTACCCAGATATATATATATATATATATATATATATATATATATATATATATATATATATATATATATATATATAATTGCACCGATACAATACTAGTCCGTCATTATAAAAGCCCAACTCAGAGAATAGTTACAGATAGCAAGATGTCTGCGATGCTTTAAAAACTCCTCAGATTCCTAATCTCGTGTGCAATGTTCATATATTTTTATTTCTCTAAAATCATGCCCTTTGTATATATGTATGACCTTGTTTTATGTTCCTCGTTTCGTATAATGTATAATGGGATTTCTGACTTTAGGGAAGCTTTGTTCATTAAGGTTTCACTGTGGAATAACACTGATGCTTGAATGCATTACTCATAGAAGACATACTGGATGTTTTGCAAATACGTTTCTCTCACAATTTTCAGAAATTGGATCCATAGTATTTTGTCCCAAAAATAGTGCCCCCCCCCACAAACCCATACACTACTCAGAGAAACGTTTCTTAGTATATTGGCAACACTTTTCTAAGGTGTGTCACCACTGATCTATAACCCGCCTCTAAACACAATAACTGCCGTACATATACTCACTAGAATAATTCGACGAATAATGCCAGATGAACGTATTTCTAAGTATATACGGCAGTTTGCTTCTGTCCACGTGGAATCCTTTCAGTTTTACATATGTCTGATAATCCGTTAATAACAGCCGAATTCTACTCTTAGCCTACATCTTTTTCTCTAAGTAATGTAAACGTGCTTTTAAAGAAAAAAAAGGTATCAATCAAAATCGACTCTTGCTGTCAGCAACCAACGTGTGAGTTTTAGTCTCTGGTACTGGATTCAATTAGTTTGACTGGCACGCCACTATAAGACGTAACTAATCGCACAACTTTTGTTCATTCTTGACTGTCCGGTGATGATTACTCGTGTTTGGTCTCACCATAAAATTGATTTCATTGCGTCCCAGGATTACCATCACCTACACAGATTGATGATTACCGATCCTCAAAGCGTACCTCATGGGTATCGCCATATGGTAATATTTATCTCAAACTTCGACTCATGTATATGTTGGTTGTTCTCGCTAGACAAAGACTTCCTCCTTTCCAATTGTAGTTATCGAAATATACGTTCGAGGTTGTCAAACTGGGGTGGTATAGACCCCCCGTTTGTATGTTTCTTTCTGATTCCTGACTCTGACAAAAGTGTGTTATCGAAATGCTTGTTCATTGTCATTGTAGTACTACATACAGCAGAGATGATTATAGCTGATTAATGACCTTTTTAATGTGTGATATATTTCTTTGAATGTACATATTTGACTGAAGTTGGTGAAAATGTATTTGGCTATACTTATTCGTTTCCTGAGTTCCTATTTTTCATATGGTATTATTATGATTATGTATGTAACAGTGTGTGTGTGTTTGTGTGTGTGTGTGTGTGTGTGTGTGGGTGGATGTAGGTGTGGGTGGGTGTGGGTGTGTGTCAGTGTGTGTGTGTGTGTGGGTGGGTGTGTGTGTGTGTGAGTGTGTGTGTGTGTGTGTGTGTGTGTGTGTATTTATCTTCTCTTGTTAATGTTTAATATTTACATCTCATTTTTGAATTCTCAATTAATGTAATTCGTGTCTACTTTTAGTCTGCAGAACCGAGTCATACTCTAGGATTATAATAATGTATTTATTGTATTTTTGCGTTTGCCTTATTTCTCTGTTCCTCAAGATGATGTGTGTTGGTACTACGGTTTAAATTTTGCGCCTATCGACTAAGTGGTTTGGACTTCAGCATGCATTTTATGTAAGGGTCTGCTTTTTCCTAAATTTTCTTAAGGTTTGCTTCGCCGGGCTGACGGCCGGTGCTGTGATAGGGATCGAGCACCAACACCTTTGAAGGGTGATACGTGTCGATTAACCACTAGCTCAAGCCTTTCTCTAGATTTTGGAATTCAAATTCAATGAGGCAAAGCAAATTCTACATTATCTCGTGCGCCAATTAGATACCTTGTGGAGTGCGGAAAACGGCCAAGGTCATCCATGCGAATCTATCAATTCATATATAAGGCGGATAACGGTATTATAGTTTGTGTGGCTGCAATTTTTTTTCAAAATTCACATAAGGAAAAATTTAACGTGAGTTTGAAATTTACATTTATAACATTGTAGAAGTTTAACGTTTTACTACACCAGTTTTTTTCACGCGGGTAATCTAAGATGAGTCTATATTCATGACACAGAGAAACGGACGCAATTGGCGCCTGGTCTGGATAGAGCATCTCTTTACCGTTGGATTGGACAGTACTCAGAATGCATTCATTTCAAGCGAGGTTTAAGGGGACAGCGTGTTCTAGTGGTTAAGTGGCACGGCTCACCACCCCAAAGTGCAGGATTCTCTCCTCATCACATGCAGGAAGAATCAGACAGTTGCATAAAAAGCATGTCGAAGTCGTATGCACAGGGCTGACCTGTTTTTGTTTCCAAAGTTCGCCTTTGCTGCTGTTGTCCATGCCGAAAAGCCATACTCGAGAACTGGTCTCACTCTTCCAGTGTAACGTTTCTTTAGTATACTTTGGTCTGCTTCCCAGCTTGTGCCAACAAGTTTACTCATGATTGTCATTCTTTCTCTGGCTCTCATTCGGTTTCTATGTCATGCGCCGATCAAATGTGACTCCCAGGTAGTTTGGGTTGTAGTTTGGCGGCAGGTATTTGCCGTTAAGACTTATTTTGGGTTTTTGGGGCTTGTAATGAAATCGAGAATATCGAACATGTTGTTTTTTCCTCATTTATTTTGACCAGCCATGACTTCGCCCGCTCATCCAGGGATGTTATGGCCTTCTGCATCCGATTATTTGCTATGGTGAGATTCTTTTCAGAGGTCCACATAGCCAGATCGTCTGCAATCATTCAGCTGTGGACTCTTCTTGGTATATTCTCTGTTATGTTATTTATATACACCAGGAAGAGTGTAGGGGACAGTACTCTCCCTTGGGGTACTCCCTGCTCAATTGTCACCTTTTTGCTCATCTGCCCTTGTACTTGAACTGTGTCTGTTCAGTTTTTGAGATAGTTTCTGATCCCTTTGTACATTTTCCCCAAAACTTCGCTTCTTCGTAGCTTGACTTTAAGTCCCTCTTTCCAGACTTTGTCAAATGCCTTTTCTAGATCCACCCAAACCGCTACTGTGTGTGTTTGCTCCTGGTAGGCATCCTCTATTTCCTGGGCTTGGAGGGTGATCTGATCCTCAGTGGATCTGGGCTGTCTTAAAAGCAAATTTACACCAGCCTTCAGAGGGTGATATTTATCCGAATAATAAAGGCATGTGATGTTATTAGGGACCGAAATCCAAAGGTGGGGAATGCGAACTTCGTGTTTAAAGAGATCATGGGTAAATATGGAACATTTTTCTTGACTTTTGAGCTTGAAATCAACTGTTGATTGGATGAAGTATGTTCCTGCATTAAAGGATGCACAAAGTGATGTAGGTGTCACCAGACCACAAGTTACAGAACTATCGTGACCATGTATGGAATATTCAACATGAAGTTCAGATTATCATTACAGGACATACATGCATACTATTGTCAGACATGGCGTCAGATCATTATACGACGAACAGGTA
This sequence comes from Ariolimax columbianus, assembly GCA_036924085.1. Classification (NCBI taxonomy): domain Eukaryota; kingdom Metazoa; phylum Mollusca; class Gastropoda; order Stylommatophora; family Arionidae; genus Ariolimax; species Ariolimax columbianus. The sequence goes on along the minus strand of JAVGWX010000217.1, from coordinate 52,422 downwards.
TACAGAGTGGCAGATGTTGTGTCAGATAATTGCAAGAAGTAAAAGAATACATATTTTAGACGTAGTATCATATCGTTATTACAAGATGAAAAAGTATACAATTTGGCATACGAGACCTCAGATCGTGATTACAAGACGTAACGCTATTCAGATGTGTTAATGTGGCATCAAATCTATACCAGAAGGTATACAGAGGGGCATATGTAACGTCATATCGTGATTACAAGACGTAAATGTATACAGCGGGCAAGAAGTGGCGTCAGATCATCATTAAAAAACGTAAAGGAATGTAATGGGGCAGACGAGGCGACAGATACAAGACTTTACAAGACGTAAATGTATACAGAGGGGCAGACGTGGCTTGAAATCATTACACGACATAAAAGTTTACTGAGTTACAGACGTGTCATCATATCGTCATTACAAGACCTGAAGGTTTACCGAGCAGACCGACATATCGACATTACAAGACGTAAAGGTATACACATTGGCACACGTATCGTCATATCATATTTACATGAAGTAACGGTATACCGATATGGCAGACGTGTCGTCGGTTCATCATTATAAAACGTAAAGGTGTACATAGGGGTAGATGTGGTGTCCTATCATCATTACAAGACGTAAAGATGCACATAGGGGCAGACATGACGTCGGATCATTACAAGACGTAAAGGTAAACATATGGCGCAGACGTGACGACAAATAAGTCACGATTGAAAGGTATACAGAGGCTCATACGTGACGTCGGAGCGTGATTACAAAAAATAGCTGTCCATCGTTGTCGCTTAGGATCGCCGACATCATCCTTGTAAAAGATTTCCCTGTTGGGCGTGAGTACGCATGTGACTGAATAGGTCGATGCGGGCTCGAAACCATCTGCTACATAACGGGCACACGAGGTGTGTAGAAGGTGATGGTTTTCCCGCTGCTTCGGATGTCCGGGTCTCGCGTCTGCTTTTAATTTCACAAAAAAGCTGTATTCGCCGGTAGCTACAACTGCTTTGACTGCGCTTCTCCAGTCATATCTGTTTTGCGCATGGCATTTCCAGGTGTCGATATCCATCTGGCAACTTTTCACTGAGTCCTTCAGACGGTCTTTAAAACCTTTTTTTTGGGAGCTCTCTCACGCGCCTTCCCTCTCTCAGCTCTTTGGGAGCCGCTAATCTGACTCATGGACGAGTCCATCCTAGTCGTGCTTTTTCTAACAGTGCAGGGATACTGGGCATATACCAACTTTCAGAATGTGCAGTTTTCATAAGACTATGCAGCTATTATTTAGACAGTATGAAGTACGTACAACGATGTTCAGTTTAGAATACAGAAGGCAAGAAGATTTACCATTGCATTGTCGACTTTATGGAAGCTGAACGATATAAAACATTCATGGGCATTACAATCGTCAACTCCAACGTCGAATCCGTTATATTATTGTTTGATCTGAACATGGAGAACAACAAAGGTACTTATAACAAAGGTAAATACTTTCGTAAATGGTTGATTGCGTAAAATATAAGGGTGGAAATGTACGGCAAGATCACCAACGTGGACATGATATAGGAAAACTGGACATATACCAGTGAATCAGGAAATACGATGAAGGCGATTGCGATCGATAAGTCGCACCTTACACAACTACTGGTTAGCATTACCAGACAAGCTATGTGTCTGGAATCCACGTGACAAGAGACGTAGGGAGAAACAGAGACAATCCTGGACAAATTTAACTGGAAGGTAATGTAAAAGCAGCAAACGAGTCGTGGAGAAAATTGGCTCTCATGGATACTGGTAGGAAAACGTGTGGGATATATGTTGACCACATATGCTCCAAAGGGAGGTTGTACGTTTTTTCTGTAATTGATTGGCAAATAATACATATATAAATATATTTATTATTTTATAAATTATTTTCAGTACAGTTTTTTTTCATCAAGCCGGATATAATTTACATTGTTCGTCATTACAGTTATTTGTGACATAGAGTTATAGAGTGATTCGAGTAATTTGGTACAGCTATTATTACTGATGTGATATGATATGTTCGCTAAACATTTTCTGGATAATATCTATAGAAATAATGTATATGTTAACAAAAAACACATACTTCGTCGGTGTGCCGTGGAACAAATGTGTTTATAGATGAAGAACGATGCGAATATCCAATTCTTATTTCTTAGTCAACATGTACTTCTACGGGGGCATATGCCCGTGAACAGGTCCCATATATTGCATGACGACATAAGGGTTTCCCGTTTAACGGGCTAGGCACGACAAGCTTAATACTTCTAATACTCTGCGCGTTGGCACAAGCGCTTACGGAGGGTGGTTAACTCATGTGCGAGGCAATCTCAATAGAATCAAACACTAGAGCAAAGTAGGCCCGCATCCTACTAGGTGCCATATATGTTGTCCAAACAAACCAACAAACCATGGCCGGTGGTATGCTATGGCACACATTTAGTCGCCTGTTAAGACCTGCTCTCTGTGACGCAGTGGTGATATTATTGTACTTGACATACAAACAAATCATGGCTTACCGTTCGTTTACCTAGTACGTCATTAAACTATTTATGTTTTTTTTTATATTTACGTCTGCAAAAAAACGATTGTGCCATTTTTTTTTGCGAACCATTCTAAACGTTTATAGAAAATGTCCTCATCATGTCAAATACGCGTTTCTTTATTCAGAATGTATCTATTCAAACAAATAAAAATAAAATTAATAGACACGTATTATTGTACACATTAAACACATATAATTGCCATCGTCTGGTTGATCAGTCCTATAAATGTGTGTGTCTAAGCATGTCATCATTTCTCCGTAAGTTAGTACGTCAATTTCTCTGCATACCTGAGATGTAAAAGTGTGTGTTGGTCGCCACTTTCATCTTTTCTTCTGAATCTAGCCCCTTAGTATATTTTGTAGAAGATCTCCATGTCACAAAGTGGATCCTGTTATTGCAACGGGATCGTCTTTCTGTCCGATTCACTCGTTCCATTCTACAAATCACCACATGTCGAAAACTTACAACCTAATGCATCCTGTTCTGCCAAAGAACATGAATCAGCACCATACTGTGGCAGTCGGACATATTCATGTTCCGATATTCTCAGTTCTATCGTGGTATTCTTTGACCATAGCGATGTATGTTTTTTTTTGAAGCAGCCCTTTTTGTTAATGCATTTCTTGTCTTTATATGTGTCATTGCGGTCAGCTTCTATAATGGTTTGCGTTGAGTATATTTCTGAACTTGGTCAATTCGTCTCCATTGATGATTATATTCATTTGCCTTAGTCGTGTGACTATTATCAAAGTCTCTGTCTTAAATTTGTTTATTGTAATGAGAAATGATTTGCTGTGCTGTTAATGTGTTCAAGCAACATTTGCTAAGTTGGTTTATAGTATTAAAGTTTATTCCATTTATTTGACACCCCTACATTTTACAATAGCGTATCAGAATATGCGTTACAGAGATACTTCAGAAGGTAGTAACTTTCCCATGCTCCTATTCTTAATGAAAATAGAAAAGTTAGTTATTATTTTTTTTAAATAATCGCTTGTTCATATTCATATGTATTGTGAATTAACCTTATGATTGGATTTGCGTTAATTGTTGTTTGCACTATCTGAATACTTTTGCATTACTATTGCGGTAATATTCATGAACATAATGTCTTCTTTGGAAATGAGGCGTTTTTATTCGAACTTTAAGCTTGTAAATTGACGAAATCCTTCAATAACCAAAATGTTACTCTCCGTGGCTACATTATTTACTTTGTCGAAAATGCAAGTGCTAAATTGCATGTGCTATTATGGCAAGGAGAAGTAAGAGTAGAGCTTGTCCAGGTTATGGCTCACAATAAAAATAAATTGCAGAAATGTCGAACACAACAATTATTTTCAGATCCACGCATGTTTAAAACAAATCATATAATAGGTAATACGAGTTTTGCTTCTGCTCACTTAGTACTCAATTTGTGACTGTTTCATCCAATTGTATTTCCTCAGTTTTGTGCAAGCATTTATTGATGAAAACCCGGAATGTCTTAGTTGTCATGTCAGCTTAGGTCATCTCGTAACCGGTGAGGTCGTAGGGGCACACATGAAAACATACTCACAATACCACACCACTCATCTCTGTCAGCCACCTCTGACTGAGGCTATTCTGGTCGGAGATTAATTCATTCCTTTATGTTGTCCTCCCACTCTTTTGGGACGGCCTCTTTAACCTTGACCCTTTCCGTAGAGGATGGTATGTGCAAGACCATTTGATCTCGATATTTGATTGTATGAACTGAGTTTCCTTCTTCTGACAGTTGCCAAGAGGTCTTCAAAATGACATATTGCTGTTGTAATTTGATATCGTATTTCATCATTTCTAACTCCATCATTATACGTGAAGTTTAAAAGTCTTCGGAAACATGTCATCTCCAAGGTATGTATCCTTCGCTGAACTTCAGCTTAACTGTGCATGTCTCACAAGCATACATAAATATTGACATGACCAGTTTTCGCATTAATATGATTTTGGTGCATAGTGTTAACCGTTTATCTTGCCATATTTTATTAAGCCGTGCAAGCGCCGCTATTGTCTTTGCTATTCTGGCCAACACCTCACAGTTTGATCCTTCTTCAGTGACAATCGACTCTAGATATTTAAAACGGTCTACCACTTCGAGTTTATGACCATTAGCATGTATCCTGGTGTTGAAGCCCTCTACGTTTTTGGTCATTAATTTTGTTTTTCCAGCGTTTATATGCATACCATTGACAAGAGCTGTTCCATCAAGCCCTCTGACCAATACCTAGAGCTCTGCTTCTGAACCCGCAAACCCGTCGATATCATCTGCAAAAAGAAGGTTGCTAATCGTTTGGCCTCCTATAATGGCATGTTAACGTACCCTCCAAGTGCCTCACTCATAATTCCCTGAGGGAATTTATTGAAAAGAGTTGGAGAGAGTTTACGACCTTGTCTCATAGCAACTGATGTGCGTAACCAGTCCCCTCGCCTCTCATTCCCCAGAACTGCGATCGACGTCTTGCTATGCAGGTGTTCAAGGACCGTTATAATATTTCCGTTTATGTTATACATCCTCATGGTTGCGCATAGCCATTTATGACATATCTTATCAAACGGCTTTTTAAAATCGACAACAACAAAAAATCATACATTGTTTCCTGCTGTTCTAGATATTTCCCGCTTAGCAGCTTTAAATTGAATATATGTTCTGTATTTCTTCTTCCCTGTCTGAACCCTGCTTGCTCCTCGGCAATAATGCTCTCTGCTTGGGGTTTCAATCGGTCGAGGATTAATCTAAGCATGACCTTGCTAGTGTTGCTGATGAGGCTTATTGTTCTGGAATTTTGGATCAGCTTTAGGTTTCCAGACCTATGTAACAGTATAACTATTGGTTCTGTAAATAGGTCCGGCCTATTTCCTGTCGCCCATTTGTTATTGCAGATGCGTGTCAGGCCTTCCACCACTTCCTCTCCACCTGCGTGTAAGAGCTAAGCTGGAATATTGTTAACCCCGGTGGCATTCCTTCTTCTAAATGTCTTCACCTCTTCCATCGTTATCACATGGTTATCCTCTATATTTGTTGATTTTGGAAGGATTGTTTTTTCAGGTTCGTTTCGTCATTCATAGTTATATAACGCGGAACAGTACTTCAACAGTCCGTCCGTTCCGTCAGTCGTTTCCTGCGGCCGTCCCAGTGAGGATTTTTACACACCCGTCCTCCGCCGACCGGTGTGTGCGCTACGTACGTCTCCGACAGATATCTGGTTGATCCTGACAGTAGTCATATGCTTGTCTCAAAGATTAATCCATGCATGTCTAAGTTCACACTGTCTCACGGTGAAACCGCGAATAGCTCATTAAATCAGTCGAGGTTCCTTAGATGACACGATTCTACTTGGATAACTGTGGCAATTCTAGAGATAATACATGCTTACAAAGCTCCGACCTTCGCGGAAAGAGTGTTTTTATTAGTTCAAAACCCCTCGCGGGGTTGCGCGGTCCCCACTGGTGACACTGGATAACTTTGTGCTGATCGCATGGCCTCATGTGCCGGCGACGCATCTTTCAAATGTCTGCCCTATCAAATAACGAAGATACGTGACAAGCCTACCATGTTTGTAACAGGTAACGGGGAATCAGGGTTCGAATCTGGAGAGGGAGCATGAGAAACGGCTACCACATCCAAGGAAGGCAGCAGGCGCGCAACTTACCCACTCCCGGCACGGGGAGGTAGTGAAGAAAAATAACAATACGGGACTCTTTCGAGGCCCGGTAATTGGAATGAGTACACTTTAAACCCTGTAACGAGGATCTATTGGAGGGCAAGTCTGGTTCCAGAAGCCGCGGTAATTCCAGTTCCATTAGCGTATATTAAAGTTATTGCAGTTAAAAAGCTCGTAGCTAGATCTCAGGCGCAGGCTGGCGGTCCGGCTCTCGCCGGTTCACTGTCCGTTGTCTCCTGCCCTACCGTCTGCCGGCTCTCTCCCACGGGTGCTCTTCGCTGAGGGTCCTGGATGGCCGGCGCGTTTACTTAAAAAAAAATAGAGTTTTCAAAGCAGGCCTCGGCTGCCTGAATAATGGTGCATGGAATAATGGAAAAGGACCTCTGTTCTATTTTGTTGGTTTTCGGAACTGGAGGTAATGATTAACAGGGACAAACGGGGGCATTCGTATTGCGGCGTTAGAGGTGAAATTCCTGGATCGCCGCAAGACGAGCTACTGCGAAAGCATTTGTCAAGAATGTTTTCATTAATCAAGAACGAAAATCAGAAGCGCGAAGACGATCAGATAACGTCGTAGTTCTGACCATACGCGATACCGACAAGCGATCCGCAGGAGTTGCTTCGATGACTCTGCGGGCAGCTTCCAGGAAACCAAAGTGTTAGGGTTCCGGCGGAAATTTGGTTGCAAAGCTGAAACTTAAAGGAATTGACGGAAGGGAACCACCAGGAGTGGAGCCTGTGGCTTAATTTGACTCAACACGACCAACACTGAAATGACTGACATGCCGAGACCACTTTTCTGGGGTCTAATATGGAACTGGTGCTGTATTTAGACCCTCTGAAATTTGTGGTTATGCCATCTTTGGCTCGATTGGTCTGCATCCAGTGTTTGATAAAGGAATTGAGGGAAGAGCACTATCAGGAGTTCAGCCTGCGGCTTAATTTGACTAAACACGCAAACACTGTAGAATGACTGACAAATCGAGAGCACTTTCGTTGGGTCTAATAGTGAAGGTGTGCTGGTATTAGACCCACGGAAGACAGGTCGGCTCTCTAACCTTCTAATGACAGATCGCTACGGAAACCGTGTCTTTAAACCGCGGAAACCGCAGGCTCCAGATACTTGGTCACGGACAAACAAAAGCCCTTGATTATTTCGTCCTGGACAAAAAATGAACGGGTGCTGGAAATAAACCATCGGAAGACAGGTCAGTTTTACCCTACAAATGACAGGGCCTTGCTACGGAAATCCTGCTGAACTCGAGAGGAACCGGAGACATTTGGTTCACGTACCAGGCTGATAAGCCAATGGCGCGAGGCTACCATGTGAGAGATTACAGCTGGACGCTTGTTAGCCGGAATCCCGCCCAAATCTCAGCACCACTGCAATGGGAGGCTTCGAAAGGGTCGGGACCTGGGGATCGCGCCTCAACTCTACCAGGTCGAGCTACAGAAAGATGTCTCTTCCATCCGCTGACCAAAGCGGGCAGATAGCTGCTCGATATTCACCCTATACGGCGATGGAGTGCGAAATTACCAATATAAGACTAAGTTCTTGGTCAGGGTGTCGAAAACAGTAGAGCAGCCACCTCACTGTGAACTGTTGATACTCACTCCTTGACTACGAGATATGTCCGCAAACAAGGCGAACAACATCTCCATGACATTACAAGGCTTGTCCCCTGGTTAAATGCACTTCTGCTTCGATATCTACCTCTGTACGCTATCAGCCATATCAATAAACGCAGAAGAGATGCAGAACATTGGACATTGCACACCTGCCCCACTGTGTCAACATCCCAGGTGGCGGGGAATGCTAGGCGTACCATCCCTGCATAGAAGCCAATAAAATAAAGGTAGCAAAAAGATACCCCAATCACATGCACATGCTACGTTTCTGGCAGGACGTGACGATCCTGGGGTACAGACACACTGGACTGCCTCTCTTCCGGGCAAACCAGTCCATATCATATATTAACTCATATATCATCTCATATATCATCACCGCACCCTATAGATACGAGTAGTGAAGACTCATTAGTCTGGTAAGACAACTTCCATAAGAGAGACAACTCTGATCATAAACAACTGCTGCCTTGGAGATAGGCTGGGGAAAACCAAAGGCTGAGGAGGGCATCCCTACAGAAACCCCTATTGAAATCGGATGCACGGGGCCGCAAGCTAAACAAAACAGTGCAACGTAAATCGCAGTATGATGACAGTGCAACCGATCAGAAAAACGTATGGCGCTCATCCTGCGGAGTCACGCCAGGCAGCGATAGTGCCGGGCCTCACGCCTGAAAGGGGCCCACACTTGACTACTTTTGGTAACCCACCAATGTGTCGTGGAGTCTAGGCACATGGCTATGGGGCAAGTTTTATTGACCAAAAGCTCAAGACTTTCAAAATACTACAGTGCAATGCGGAGTGTGTCGTTAACAAAAAGCTTTCCCTAACACATCACCTGCATGAAGGTAAGATTGCCGTGGCATGTATCCAATAAACGCACCTCAACAAAAACCATAATTTCTCAATCAGAGGATACCAGACCTTCAGTCTCGATAGAGAAGGTCACAAAGGAAGGGTCCTGATACTGACACGAAACTGCATACCGAGTAGCGCGGTCCTATCAGTCACACCGGACAATCAGAAATTGTAGGAGTTGACATAATGGCTCAAGAGACGAAGCTCCGCATTTTCAATCTGTACGGACCACCAAATAAATCCCTATCGCTCTCGAGTATGGACGTCAATGACTCATACTGCATAGTAGTTGGAGACTTCAACAGCCACTCGGAGAGATGGGGATAGTCGGACACAGACAGCAGAGGTGACGAAGTCGAAGATTGGGAGATAGACACAAATCTCTCCCTAATCAAAAGGCTAAAGGATAGCCCTAGTTTCTATTCTAGAACATGGCATACCACCTCGACTCTAGATTTTGCCTTCTTCACACAGGACATACACCATAAAATAAACCGCCAGGTGCTAAACCAACTGGCAGGTAGCGAGCACAGGCCGATCAGGCTAGACATTGATATGGAAGTAGGCCCACAGGAAACAAAACCGCTCCCACGTTTGAATTACAAACGAGCCAACTGGGACAGATTTGAAATTCATACAGACGGGCTGTGTGAAACCATCAACACACGAAACAACAAAATGAAGCCCATGGTGGAAAGCCTAAGCAAGGCAATAATGCAAGCCGCTACTGAAACCATCTAAAGAGGGGCTAGGAAAAACTATAAACCCTATTGGAATGATGAGTTGCAGAAAGCGAAAGATGCAGTCACAAATGCTAGGAACATGGCAGAGCGAGAACAATCTATGGAGGCAAACATCGCCTTCAAAGCCGCCACAGCGAAATACAAATACACTCTCAAGCAAACAGCACGAGAGAGCTGTAAAAACAAAACGGAAAGCCTAAACCTGGACAAAGAAGGGAACAAGCTATGGAAGCTAGTCAGCAATGCATAAAGAAACCCCGTCAAACAAACAAATTACCATCAAAGCAGGGCGAAAACTTGCTCACTGGTAAAAAAGCTGCAAACGCTTTTATCGATCACTTTGCCAGAGCAAACCACATCGAAGTCCCTGCACATAAGCATACAGACATTAGTGAAGAGCAAAAGGGGCACGACAACATCAGTACGGCACCTGAAGAGCATATGATGGCCAAATTAACAATGAGCGAAATGGAAGAGGCCATGAAAACATTAAAGAAAAGGAAATCTCCCGGAAAAGATGGGATAACAAACGAAATGCAGATGGGGCTGGGCCAAACAGCGAAGAGGAAGCTGCTATCGGTCCTGAACAAAAGCTGGAAAAGGGGAATTGTACCCGAGGCATGGAAAGACGCAATACTGCTACCAGTACCAAAACAAGGAAAGGACAAAACAGATCCAAATTGATACAGGCCTATCAGCCTACTGAGCTGTGTCGGCAAACTGATGGAACGTATGATAAACACCAGACTGATTATGCATCTGGAAGAAAAACGAATACTAATTCAACAGCAAGCCGGCTTTAGACAGAACATATCTACTGAGGACCAGGTCATCCTCATAGCCCAGGAAATAGAAGATGCCTACCAGACACAGAAATACACAGTAGAGGTTTGTGTGGACCTGGAAAAGGCATTTGACAAAGTCTGGAAAGATGGACTTAGTCAAACTAAGAAGAAGTGATGTCTGTGGGAAAATGTACAAGTGGATCAACCACTACCTCAAAAACTGAACGGCCAAAGTACAAGTACAAGGGCAGATGAGCAGAAAGGTGACACTTGAGCAGGGAGTACCCCAAGGGGGAGTACTGTCACCCACACTCTTCCTGGTGTATATAAACGACATTACAGAGAATATACAAAGAAGAGTCCATAGATCATTGTTTGCAGACGATCTGGCTATGTGGACCTCTGAAAAGAATATCACCATAGCAAGAAATCGGATGCAGCAGGCCCTAACATCGCTGGAAGAGTGGGCGAACTCATGGCTGGTCAAAATAAACGAGTAGAAAACCACATGCACAATATTCTCGCTTGCAATCAAACTCCAAAATACCAAGTTAAGTTGAAATGTCAAATTCCTGCAGCCAAACGACAATCGAAACTAAATGGGAGTCACTTTTGAATGGCGCATGCCATGGAAAAGTCAGATTGAGAGAAACCGAATGAGAGCCAGAGAAAGAATGGCAATCATGAGGAAACTTGTTGGCACAAGCTGCGGAGGAGACGAAAGCATTATAAAGAAACTGTACACTGGAAGAGTGAGACCAGTTCTCGAGTATGGCATTGCGGCATGGCCAACAGCAGCAAAGGCGAACGTCGATAAAGTTAGCAAACTGCAAAACCAAGCTATGAGAGTTACAACAGGAGGCATGAAGGCAACGCCAATTGTAGAACTTGAAAAGATTACAAAACTGCAATCCATGATCGATAGAAGAGACTGCAAAGCCCAGCTGCAGTCAGAGAAACTCCGAAGACTGACCAACCATCCAATGCACCAGAGACTAAACAGTTTGGGAAATGGGAAACTAAAGCGGAGAAACTTTGCAGAAATAGCCAAAGCAAAGATGCACGAAGATCCCATAAACGCACTAACAACACCAAAACCCATCACTACTGTACGAAAACCTACCTGGAGGCAGGATATATTTCCAGAGGTGGTAGAAAATATACCAGGTATTGGAAACAAAAACTGCCAGACTGAAAAAGAAAGGAGAGATACTACCCTAAGCTTTTTATCGAAAAACTACCCAAGCATTTACTGGACCCATGCATACACCGACGGTTCTGTAACAAACACTACACAGAACGGAGGGGCAGGAGCATTCCTGAACCTACCAAATTGCAGAAAAATAACACTGTCACTCGCTACTGGTAAGTACACAAGCAATTTCAGAGCGGTGGCAGAGGTACTGAGGGCGGCAGTGGAAGAAATGGTGACACATAGAGAAAATGAAAGCCATATAGTCCTGCTAACAGATGCTCTCGCCGTAGTCACATATGTGAGCTTATACGTTGTAGATGCCCCATTCTTGGGGATTGGATGTCATTACAATCCATTGTAGCTCGACAGCCTCAATTGTACAGGTGCTAGTATACATCCATGAATGGAGAACGTATTGCTTCACATACATCGTCAGTCCCCACTTGCCGGGCCCGCATGTATTACTGTAGCACTTGTATCCTAGACACGTGATGGCAACCCTCTCCTTCAAGCTGGTCTCCTGAATCATGAACAAATCGAAATCGTATTGTGTAGCGCTGCAGCAAGTCCAGTCGCTTATACTTAGATGTCTGTGTTTTCTGTCTCCCCTTTTGTCTCCCCTTCTTCTACTTCTGCGTTCACCTTTTTTGATCCCATTTGCTGGAGACATTGACGTCAGAGTACGATCTCCCTAGCCCCACAGATGACTTGAATGTGTAGTTTTTCATCGGAAAGTTCCTTCTCCTAGAGGACTTGCCTGCGAATCTGACGAGTTTCCAAAAAAATATGTGTTCGGTTGTCCCCACCATTTAAATTGCGATGTTACATTAGAGTACAGGTAACAGTGACATCCGGTCAATCTTGTCTACAAATTCACGGTCAGCTATGTAGCGAAATCACGACACAATCGATGACGATTAATGACATCTTGCTGACCGATGACTGTGTACAAACTGTATTTATTATATTGTTACCTCCTAGATCACAAAATGTTGGTATTGGCTACAATCATTGGAGAAACAATTTGAGAAAATTTGCACCGTGTCGTACATGTAATACTGAACCCACACCACGTGGGTCGTCCTAGTAAGTCATTTGTGTACCTCGATCACGGCGATAATCCGTGAGATCTAGCTAACCGATGACTTGCGAAGAACTAACTACACAATCCCTTTTTTTTTTCGCTACTTCCTAAATAACAAATGGTAATAATTACAAGCAATGGCGAAACTTTCGGGACAAATGCAATCCGTGTCCGCCATTAAGGGAATACAACTCCGAAATCATGTTATTTTTTTAAGATAAACGAATGCATACAAAATTACCATTAATTGTTTTTACTGAAGTCTGATATTTTTGTTATAACGGCAATATGCACAGATATACAACTTTAAAAAAAAAAGTAGACATGTATTCAAATGCAATGTTTTTTGAATATTGGTTTACAAAACTTTGAAAATTTACTTTCAATGTAGGAATTTATGTCATGATGACAACTTTTTTTTCAGTTTCAATAATGCGCATTGGTTTTCTTCACGGAAATATCAGTTAGTATTCCGAAAGATGCAGAGGCTAAAGTCTGGTTATATGTAGCACAGAAAGAAGTAGAGGTTTTCCATGTTATGTCTCACGATGATATAAATTATAACAATGTCGAATGTACAAATTATCTATATTGCTAAGAACAATCATGTAATATATTTTCTGAGAGATGCAAACGTTTTCAGTGTCGTATTTTTTTTGTAGAGATCGTCTAACACGTGAGACGTAAAGCATTGTCTAAAATAGAATCGCAGTGGGCAGAAATAAACGAAATTGTGAACTTTCTCTCTCCATTCCAGTGGAGTGGGTCACGAGCGCCATGCATACTGATACGGCAGTCTATTTGCGTGATTCCGACGACAGAACTTGCAACCCCAATATATTAGCGGATTCCGTGGAGATCAAAATGAGTAAACTGTTTTCTCTCTCCTGGATTAGAGTACGCGTCAATGACAGAAGTAAGACATTGCTGTTAATGGTATTATATGCTGTGTTTTGGTCGGTGGGATCATAATTCATGTTTGTTTTGACATGGACATGAACTTGTTTATGTGTGTGTGTGTGTGTGTGTGTCCGTTTGTGTGTGTATGTTTGTGCGTGTGTGTGTTTCTTTATGTGTGTGTGTGTGTGTATGTGTGTCTATTTGTGTGCGTATATTTACGGAAGAGGGTAATATATAAATTTGCACATTTGTCATTATGCACGTGTTTACAGTTTTACATTTATAACACATGGATTCATACTAAATATTATTGAAACACCTTTGAATTTGGACTTGATAATCACGCTACGGCCCGCGGCATACTTCTGGCCAGCCACAAGATCTAGCCCTTTGGAACTATAACCAGTGCTAGTACGTAATTTTCCCATCTTGTCGCACAGGCATATGTCCAGTTTATTCACACAGTTCTATATGTGAGACTTTATCATACCATTTCCTTTCCTCAATTCGACACTATCCTGCCATCATGGAAGCTTAAACCTATTTAGGTGTACTTATCTTTGTTCCCTAGGAAACAGTTTCATGCATTTGTGGGGACTTGACATTTGAGTTGGAATTCCGCATTTTTAAGAACGGCTTAATGGCGTACGATTTACAACCATTTTCCAATTAAAGCCCTTTTGACCGTTGTATTCTTAATGTAAAACCACTTTCAGTAATCTTCCAAAGTATATTTTATTACATACAACGAATTATGAATAAACTCTTCATCTTGTAGTTCAGTGTCTCTCAATACAATCAGAGTGTTGTTTGATTTTTTTGCTCTCATAATGTGTGTGTTGTGTTTGTGTCTCTCTCTACCATCACACATAATGTTGGTAAACATTCAGAAAGTAGTTGATGTTAAATCTAGTTGGGCATGTGGGACATAAGAACCATGTCAACACCTTAGTCAAGCTCACCAAGCCATATCATCAAAGACCACTGCATTCAATTTTGTTAGTAGCAATCGTATACTGTAAAGTCCAGCCATTAGTCAACATATAGAGAAAACGAGTTAAGAGATATCCTGGTCTCACTCCAGATATTATCACATACGCATGTGAATGCTCTCTATCATGTACATACGCGAACTTAATTAACCTGATAACGTGTTCAATGAATACACATTTGTACTGACAACTGACGGCCAAGCTGCGGATCCGAACTTCAAGTGAGGTCGTATTACTCCATTGTATACTTCCTTAATGGTTCTTTCGCTTGCTTCCCAGCTTCCTTCAGGTTTTCCTTTCTGCAATTCAAAAATGTTTATTCCAAGTAAGCCTTTTATCACATGTCTCTTCAAGATAGATAGGGGAGTTATCTTCATTGGTCTTGGAAACTCGTAAGCGCAAGTTGATTGTACTGTTTTTTTTCGGCGAGGGAAAACAGCGTCGTGAATGATTATTCTGTGTTTGTTGTGACACTCCATTTCTTTGCCCACCCCGACACCATGTCTGCAGCCACCTGCATTATATGGTTTGCTATAGCTGCGTGTCCATTAGGCCAAGAGAGTACTATAACGTCTGCAGATACGGTAGCCTTCACTCCAGCGGCGAGTTCCTTGACCAGGCCGTTAATGGTCGATTGTGACTCCTGTTCTCCTATTGTACCTGCATGACTGGATCCATCATTGCATGTTGCTTTGAATCCCGCTTCTCCTTATTTTTGTCATAAGGACGTCTTTTCCTACCTTATCGAAGATCTGCTTGAAATCAGCCTATAGAGATACGACCTTTTTTCTTCTCGAAGAAGGCATTTATTAACGATTGAGAGAAGTAGGTGACTTGATCTTCTATACTATAGCATTCTCTATATCCAGCTTATTCCGGTACCAGAATCTGCTCAGACTCGAAATACAATGTCATTCTTATGTTAACTATTCGCTCCGTGGTCTTTACTACACAACTTGTAAAACTGATTGGTCGGTAAGTTGAAGTTTTGCTCTTGCATTTCCCTTTCTTTAGTACAGGTATTGGGGACGGCGTCATCTAGTGGTTAAATGACACGGTTCCCTGTTACCTCGGCAATTATACCTTCAGAATATGCAGAAGGATGCAGACCCTTACATAAAATGAATGCCGAAGTCGGATGCACTGGGCCGATAGTCGAAAAATAAAAACCGTAGTGTTACGCACAACGCCTTGGGGAGAAGTCAAATAAGACAAACGCATAACAAACAGAACATATTTTTTTTAAATATAAGAATTGTGATAGCTCTTCTCCATTCTTGCGCTACCGTTCGTGTCGCTCAGCTGAGGTTGAATATCTCAAGAAGTTGTGTCTACGCGGGTCGGCTCAAACCGTTGATCATCTCATTGATAATTTGACCTGGGCCGGTTTCCCTTCTTGTCCTAAGTTTTGTTATAGCTCTTTGAAGTTTTACTAGTGGGATGGGTTCTTTCATCGGAGCAGCGATATCAATCTATCCCTTTCTTGTACGCGTTTCTTTTCTTATTTCTCTCCACTGATCTATGCTAATAGTCAGTTTACTTTATGCACTGCACTTGCACGCAAAGAGATCTGCAGGGTGTTTCCCTGTTCGTACTTTGCCAATGGTACGGTCTGTCTGGGCGATACACCATCTTTTTTATGGAATTTTACTAATCTCTAGAGTTCGTGTCTTCCTTTTTAGGATTATTCCTCAGTTGTTCCGTTATTCTTCCATTTTTTGAAAATCAGTTCCAGCCTTTTTCTATGTATATATTTTAAACTGATTGATTTTTTGTTTGTTTGTGGCGTTCTTCTTAGGTCTCCATTCCCCTAGGCGGTGTGCGTTACACTGTAGTTTTTATTTAGCGCCTGTCGGATTAGTGCATCCGACTTCAACATCCATTTTATGTAAGGGTCTGCTTCATTCTGCATGTTCTAAGGTTAGCTTCCTCGGGGTAACGGCCGGTTCTGTGATGGTGATCGATCCAAGCACATTCATGTTGTGAGCCGAGTCACTTAATCACTAGCCTCCGTCGTTCCCCTAACAGAGTGATGACTCTAGGAATCCTTTCTGGCCATTTCCAAAGCTTCCTAACGTTCTTGGAGTGTGGTGGACCAGTATGGTGTGTAGTTTCGTCAGCATCGTATAGAGATGGCTTTGTTTTGCTACGTGTAGTAAACATTGATTGCAGTATTTTACCACGGTACTGATGTATCTACTCTGAACTTTGATCTCAGATAGCAGCATTGTCACCTGATGCCTATAAATGCCACAGTTCGCTTTTTTATAATTCCAGAGTGTGATGGCTGGGCCTGAATTGAGGGTTACATTCTGGAAGGAGAGAAACAGTGGATAATGATCACTTCCTCCAAGTTAATCTCCAACATCTCTACTTATTAGAACATCTGCGTCTGTTATTGCAAAATCTGTAATTGAAATTGAATGTCATCTTGTAGAGTAGATGGTAGGGAGTATCAGTTTCTGAGTTGATCAAGCATAGAGAGTGTTCATATTGTTAGATTTCAACCTCTTAACCTCTGTGATCTAGGTGAGTATAAGACCAGCTCTGGATATGTGATCGATGTGATTAGAGCCCCAGATCTGGATCTGTGGTCGAGGTGATTAGAGCCCCAGCTCTGGCTCTGTGAAAATGTGTTTACAGAACCAGCTCTGGCTCTCTGTGAAAAGGTGTTAATAGGACCTGTTCTGGCTCTCTGATCGACGTGTTTTGAAGTCCAGCTCTGACTTTCTGATCGAGGTATTTATAGTACCAGCTATGACTATGTGGTCGAGGTGATTATAACACCAACTTTGGCTTAGTGATCGATGTGATTATAGCCGTATCTCTGTGAATGGCTTTCACATTCTTCCACTGATAAAAAGTTGGTGGATGATGTATGTATAGAGCTGAGATTTGTCATTTGTGTGAAACAATCAACACACAAAATAACAATAGGAAACACATGGTGGAAAGCCTGAGCAAAGCAATACTGCAAGCAGCCACCGAGACCATCTCAAGAAGGGCACGGAAAAACACTAAGCCATTATAGAATCATGAACTGCAGAAAGCTGAGGATGAAGTCGCTAGGAACACGGCAGAGAGAGAGAGAGAGAGAGAGAGAGAGACATAGAGAGAGCAATCTATTAAAGCAAATATATCCACCAAGGCCATCACTGCGAAATACAATAGAAAACTGAATCAAAAAGCAAAAGACAGTTGGAACAAAAAACAGAAATCCTAAATCTAGATAAAGAAGGGAACAAACTATGGAAAGTAGTTAGAGCCTTGAATTACGAAATACCATCAAATAAACACATTATCATCAAGCAGAGTGACAACATGCTTACTGGAAAAAAGCAGGAAACACTTTTATAGAACATTATGCCAGACCAAACCACGTTGATGTCCCTACAGTCAGGCATACATACATAAGTGAAAAACAAAAAGAGCCACGACAACATCAAGAATGAACCAGATGAACACTTGATGACAAAACTAACCATGAATATAATGAGTGAGATCATAAGAACTTTAAAGAAAACAGAAATCGTCCGGTAAAGATTCGGTAACAAATGAAATGCTGATGGGATTTGGCAAAAGAGCAAGTTACTGTCAGTCCTGGACCAAAGCTGGAAATAAAGAATTGTACCACAGACATAGAAAGATGCTGTACTTATACCAGTACCAAAGGAAGAAATAGATAGAACAGATACAATTGGATACAGGTCTATCAGTCTACTGAGCTGTGTAGGTACATTGTTGGAGAGTATGATAAACACCAGACTGATGTGGCACCTGAAAAAAAAACACATTTTAATTCCACAACAGGCAGGATTTAGACTACACAGATCCACTCAGGACCATATCACTGGCACAGTACAGGCAATAGAGGATGCTTACCAAGAAAAAAAGCATACAGTTGCGGTTTGGGTGGATCTAGAAAAGGCATTTGAGAAATTGTGGAAAGAGAGACGAAATACCAAGTCAAGCTACAAGAAAGTGAATTATCTGGAAAAATGTACAGATGGATCAGCCACTACCTCGAAAACAGAACAGCAAGAGTTAAAGTATAAAGGCAGATGCGCAAAAAGGCGGCAATGGAGCAAGGAGTAATCCAAGGGGTAGTACTGTCACCCACACTTTTTCTAGTGCATTTAATCAACATCATAGAGAATATACCAAGAAGAGTCCACCGATTCATGTTTGCAGACGATCTGGCCATGTGGACCTCTGAAGAAAATTTCTCCGTAGCAACCAATCGGATGCAACAGGCCCTAACGTCGCTGTAGGAGTGGGCGAAATCATGGCTGGTCAACATAAATGAAAAAAAAATCACAATGTACGATAGTCTCCCTTTCCAATAGACCACAGAACACACACAAATCTTAACGGCAAATATATGCCGCACTACTTGGGCGTCACATTTGGTTGCGCGTGGCATGGAAATGTCAGATCGAGAGAAACCGAATGAAAACAAGACAAAGAATGGCAATCGTGAGGAAACTTGCTGGCACAAGCTGGGGAGCAGACGAAAGAATACCCAAGAAACTATACCCTGGAAGAGTGAGATCAGTTCTCGAGTATGGCTTTGCGGCAAAGGCAACAGCAGCACAGGCGACTTTTGATAAAATTAGCAAACTTCAAAACCAAACCATGAGATAAATAACAGGATGCATGCAGTCAACGTCAATTGTAGAGCTTGAAAAGATTACAAATATAAGCATTCCATGACCGACAGAAGAGACTGCAGAGCCCAGCAGCAATGAGAGAAACTCAGAAGACTGACATACCATCCAATGCATCAGAGACTAAATAGATTTGGAAAAGGGAAACAAAAGCTGAGAAACTTTGCCGAAGTAGCGAAAGCAAAGATGAGCGAAGACCCTATGAACACAATGAAAACACCAAAGCCCATCCCTACTGTACGCAGACCCACCTGGAAGCACCATATCATTCCGGAGGTGGTAGAAATAATACCAGGTTTTGGAAACAATGAAAGCCAGACTCAAAAAGAAAGAAGAGATACGTAGCGGTACGTAGAGGTACGTAGCGAAAAACTACCCAAGCATGGACTGGACCCACAATACACCGACGGTTCTGTAACAAACACAACACAGAATGGAGGGGGATGGTTATTCCTGAGCCTAACACATGTCAGAAAAATAACACTGTCAGTGGCAGCTGCAAAATTCTAAAGTAATTTCAGAGCGGAGCAAGAGGCACTGACGGCTGCAGTAGAACCAATGCTGACAGGCGAAAGCAACGAAAGCCAGAAAGTCCTGTTTGCAGATGCCCTGTCCGTGGTTACAGCACTAAAAAGTCAGAAAATTACAGAACCTAATGATTTAAGAGCAGTACTCTGTCACCTATGCCAGCAGTCAGCACCAACAAGAGTAGTGGTACAGTGGGTTCCATCCCACTGTAACATTCAAGGCAACGAGGAGGGAGACAGACTGCAAAAGAAGGTGCAAGATTACAACAACAAGATTCTAGTGTTACCTAAGAAGAGTCAAAAAGGCTTGTTAGGGCCAGATACATGGCATAATGGGAAACAGAGCATACTGGCTACACACAGAATTGATGCTTTTTACCAGTTGAGCAGAAGAGAGCAGGTCATGGTCTTCATACTTTGCACAGGCCACAACAGACTGAGGTACCATATTTTTAATAAACCGAAGATAGGTGGTACTGACGAATGCACCTGTGGTACAGGAAAAATTGCACGACATACGAGGACCAGATAAAGCACATGTGCCCATCACCAGTACATTCACTAGACAAGCTCTATGGCAGTGTCGACAGCCTCACGATGACAGCTGCTTTTTTTGAACAAATACAAGTTGACGTCTGATAGCGTACGAAGAAGAAGAAGAACTCTAACTTGAATCTGCTATTGTGAGAACAGGAAATGTGGCAATATTTTTCTGATTAGTTATTTCTAGACGAAACTAAACCTTGAAATGTGTACGCTTTCTCAAAACACAATTTATTCTCGTGGTGTCTTTAAATAAAAATAGAAAACGTAGTTTTCATCACCACCAGTATCTAGTTTTATGAGTTCATCTACTTCTTCTTCGAACCTTCTCAGAGGTCCAATATGCAGCACGAACGACGGACACTACTAATCATCAGGGAACATCTGAAATCCGCTTAGAACCAGAAGCACGTCTGCACACAGCAGGGACAGATCACAGATGAAAGCGCTGGTTAAACGTTTTGGTACGGGGGAAAAAGGGGGGAGATGGGCGTACTAAACAAGGTCATGAAGATCAACATTATCAACATGCTCAAAAACACGCCCAAAGAAACCAAGTTCTGTCTTGCTATATCGTCTTAAGACCTCGACTTCAATGACTCTAACGAAGGCAGCAGTCGACTCAAGGCTCTGTACACTTCCGCACAGCGTTCTGTGGAAGGACACTTTTTTTTGCCAAAATACTATCTATTTCTTTAGCAGGTATGCAGAAAACATTGAACAAATTCACCACCTCAAAGAAAGACAATATTGATCCAACGCCGGTAGACGAACAGTGGATATTTGCAACTCACCAATAACAAGTTAAGTGTCAAGAACAAAGCCAGGTTCTGTTTACCACAGTTATTGACAATACCAACACATTCGATGCAGTAAACCTAGGAGTACTGTGGAGAATGATGTCCAACTTTTGAAATACGAACAAACACCTCTTCAAATGTGTATCCTGGCATTCGCTTAAAATGGAGAATTCTATTTACGATTCAAATAGAGTTGGTAGAAGCTTATTCCTTGTAACTGTGATGCACTGGCTCGGTGTACTGACTCGATTTATTATTTTAGTCCGGAACCATGTTTTTCCATTACAGTGTTGTATGTGGTTGTATGTTTTACCACTGTCGACAAAGCTTCTTGTGTAGATACGGTGGTCCACGCTTCTGATTTCTTCTCGCGACATGTCCGCCCTGATGGCATTCCTGCCTGTTATGCTTTACTATTCTTAAGTTAAGTGTACGATTCAAGTTCACAACTCGAATAGCGGTATGGTTGATATGGTGATTTTCTCAGGAGTTGTTGCCTCAGCTAATTTGAATATATAATGCCCTTAAAAAAAATGCTTCTTGACGTCCAACGAAATCGTGTTCTTTTACATAAATACATCTTTGGCTATGTTTAGGAACTCATCATTGAATTTTTACATACTCCCATAATTCACTTTCTTTTATGTTTGTAATACCAATAACGCGTATTAAGAATAGTTCACCTACGTACATCTACTACTTATATATATATATATATATATATATTTGTTTAAACGTATGTTATACTGTGGGTGCATCTAGAAAGTTCTCTTGTATGTGATCATGCAAATAGCCCTTGTTGGTCTACACCACATTGTTTTTTTATGTAAATTATTTCTAACATATTAAAAAACGAATATGTGTCTTTATTATCAATCCATTTCGTAGTTTAGTTGCTCTCACGGTTGAATGAATAAATTATGACTTGTTTCTCTTGGTGATTAACTGATATGCATTGCTTTCCAGCCATGCATGTTACATTCGCTAAGGGCGCCGCTACGGACGGTACTGTAGCCGTCAGTTATTATTGTGTTTACAAGAGATACACTGCATTTACTTAAGATACAACACAAAATGTATATTAATTCCAAGAAAACAATGAAATCATCTAAGATAGTGGACAGACGATATTTCTCTCATTCCCTCTCTCGCTCTCACTCTTTCTCTCTCTCACACACACACACACATACAAACACGCACATACACTGCCATACATACGCAAACACACTCCCACACATACACAGATACACGCACACGGACGTGTAAACACATACATACACACACACGAATGAACGCTACGGCTGATGTACACAAGAAACAGAAAATAGATAATATATGTGTTCTCAATACCTTGATTATGATTGAGGTTATTTTGTTTGTGGTTGGCCGTGTACCATTTTTCGAGCACTGTTAACGCATATTGATGTTTTTAACTGTAATCATCACTGTTAACGTATATTTTTATTCTTAACTGTAAACCTAGCTGTTAACGTATATTGGTGTTTTAAACTGTAGTCATTACTATTAACGTATATTGATGTTCTAAACTGTAATAATCACTGCTAAAGTGTATTTATGTTCTTCAAGGAAATGAGACTAACGTCTGGTAAGACAAAACATATTAATCATAAATGTTAGTAAGATCAAGACAAAACTCCCACCTCGTCTTCCTCGAAATACTTCCTTGAAAATGGATGTTCTTTTCGGCATTCCTATCTAGCGTTGTGTGATATCAATTGATCACTGTTTTGCGGTGCAATATCCTGATCACATAAGTCATAGCAAAACTGATTGGAGTATACTGACCCACATTTATTAACACGTTTGGGATGCATGAAAAGCCACTGTAACCCAATACGCAATGACATTTCCAGTGCGAAAAAAGAGCAAATGTACTCGTAATGAGCATTAAATAATACAAAAACATTACTGTTCTGCACTTCACGTGTCATTGTTAAAGTATATGTCCCGTCTTTTCGTGTCCTCTTGCTTTTCCCTCTAAGATTCCCTTCTCACCTTCACCTTTGGGTGCGCCTTTATTATATGGTCTAACCCACTGAGATTTCCTAAACCTGGTTACGTTTGCGTCTCTTCAATCCAACTGTTTGAGTGCTGCTTCTTCTGCAGTCTGTTTGTTTTTTCTCAATAACACTCGTAACACTTACACATGTATGGCCAAATAGCTCCTTCACATCGTTTATTCGAACAATCCATTTCTCCATGCAGGCATATTCATTCTTGGGGTTGTTAACGGTTTAACCTAACAGTCAGTTCTACCTACATGTGTTGTCATACTTGGCGTGGCTGATGGATTATTCTAACAATCATTTCCATCTGATTTTGAGTCAATCTCGACGTGATGGTCCGACGTCTAGCTCATCATATCCGATAACCGTTCTTGGTATTTTCTCTATTCAGACAATGCATCCAGCGAGTAGCCTTCGTAAAATGTTGCGCTATAATGGTTCCTGCCAAGGGGCAATTGAGCCGTCAGTCTAAATAGCTGCCAAATTGTTCACCTTTTTGGATATGGGCGTTGGACGTCGTGTCTCAACTTGATAAACTCCTTTCTCTTTGCGCATCGTGTGATTGCGTGCTCGCGCCTCCGTCTAACCGTATAATTAAAAAATACGGCCAGCTCGAAATTCTCAAACATTGATGAAATAAAAACCTCTTTGTGAACCTTGATGCTGTCACACCGGCATAAGTATCTTAACAGCTCGTATTGCCAGACGGATCGTATATGTCTTCTTCATGTCATTATTACTTGCGATCTACTGGGGCTTAGAATATTAATCAACAATCTACAAACAGACAAGCAGTTTTATATTTTCTCTAATATTTTTAACTGTGTTTAATTTTTATATTTTTGTCTTTAAATCTGTTCTCCTATTATGCAATGTCATGTTTCTCTATTTACTTGCAGGTTTTATGGCAAATATTATCTTTTAATAGTGGCTTGCATCTGTCACAATATGGGGCCAATCCATCACAGCATCTTCCTTCGATTGCTTTATCCATCGATGTGTGCCATCTTCTGTATAAAACCTTCGTATTTGACTGTATCTGGCCTGGCTACTATAAATCAAGAGTCATTCATACATATTTGATTAAATAATCAGGCAATCTCTTAATATTAAGTTTGGCTATCTGGAATGTTTTCGTTCTATAATATTATGATCAATTTCAGATTGGAGTTTATCAAAAATGTATAAGTTTCACATTTAATAATTGCTAAGTGGAATAATATTTTCAACATGCCAACATCCACTTAAGTCTGCAGAACGATGTATGCTTTTATCCTCTTCTATACTGCCTGCCACGTGTATGATGCTACCTAGTTATGTCCTCTTCTATGCTGCCTGCCCCGTGTTTGATAATACCTAGTTATGTGAGGCTCTAACTTCATACTACTATCTTTACTAATGGTTTAATGTTCTGAGATTGCGCTGCCGATTAATTCAGGTTTTATATATTGGAACTTCTTTCACATTTTTCGTGCAATGTTCTAGTTTCGTTTGTAGCTCTACTTACATCTTACCCCTAACTTCTTTATAGTGGTTTAGAAGACTCTGCAGAGTCTGTAAACAACTAATTTCATTTACATTAACTTGCTCTAAAAGCTATGCGCATTCAATGTTTTTTTAAATGCATTAACTGTCCCTTCCTCCACTACCTCCCGTGGCAATGCATTCCAAGCAATCACCATTCTCTGACTAACAGAAATATTTCAAAATAACGAAGCTGAACTGCTCTTTAGTTAATGTGTAGCTATGCCGTCTAGTTCTTGTGGGTGGCTGTTTTAAAAAAAAGAAAATTGTTAGTCAAATTTATCCATTTCTCTGATCGTCGTATGAACCTGTATTAAGTCACCTTGAATTTTTTTTAAATATGTTAGACATTTCATTTTATTTTATTACATTCTACTGTTGACTGCATTGACCATATTCTGTTTTACCATCTTTAGGAAGCATACTCAAATTTAAAACTGTTTATGATGGCATGAATCCATGTCGAAACGAGAAGAAATATGAATACGACGAACTAACAGTGGACGTGATGTGTGATGGGGCTCCTAATGCTACAACTATAAAACTTATAGGACCAATTGCACCAAGTATTTGCTCCGTTTACATCAGTGGAGGTGAGTTCCCTAACACTTAATGGCTGGTGATCAGACTCATTCAGGAATTAATCACCCATGACTACCTCATGTTTACTGCTGTTATCGATGTCGATAGCAGCACATCACGAATAACTGATAAATTATATTAACCATCCAATGTGCTTGAACCACAATGTTCACGTGATACTCAAAGTGGCAGTCCATAACTAGTATCGTGGAATATAAATAAATATATATATATATATTGGGTTGCGGTGTTAGTTTTGTTGCAAAGTGGTCAGTTGAAGATTGGATTGTTCCTGAGCACTGCAATTGGCCAAGGGTCGTCATACTGCCGTTTCTGAGGTCTTGTCTGTTGGTTCTGTCGTTGGTATTGGCTCCGTAATCCCGGATGGGGAAGCCAATCTTAAGCGGGATTGTTGTTTTCACAACTTGTTTCCGGTTTCTGCACCGCTCCTTCTGACCATATTACACTTTTGTGTCCTTGAAATTGACTGCTCCTAGGGTACATTTGCAAGCTGCCATAAATAGCAAATACGAACAGGGTATTTTGCAGAACATCCCCATGAAAACAGGTTAAACATGTCTAATACGACTGTCAGATAGGCTAGTACACTTGACGACTACACAGTGATCTACACCATTCAATGGCATTGACCTCGAAATCCAAACCTACACACAATGTGGTCCACTGGATAGGAGTAACATTAGTATTTGAAATAACGAACACATTGTATAATGTCAAAGCCGGTTAATTCCGTTACACGAATTGATTCCTAATTTGGTCATTAAGTGATGGTATGTCATAAACATCAAGTGCAAAAAAGGTGAAAATGCGAAACGTTAATAGCACATGTCCTACAATGTGACACCCAGCCATTGTCGATATCAGAGAACAAAATATACAGTCTGGTAAAAAAGGCAAAGAAAACACAAAAATGCAGGACAATTAATGTAAGAGTGCACACAAGAAAGTATGCTAATATGCTCCACTGTTAGTAAGATAGCCACTTACATAACAGATAACTTCCTAGTCGTAGGATATGGAAACTAAACAAAGTAATGCTTTTGTTGCATCGGTGTGTGTTATCTCGCTGACTGCTGCAGCCGTGAACGGAAAAGTACAACTCGCACTAGGACACGGGGTAAGTGTCACGGTGATCAGCGGCCATCCATCATCAATGGCTAACCATAATTATTTCAAGGATAAATTACATGAGAAGCTAGACTCCGTCAATGTGTAGATGTCAAAGTCCGAGAAGATCAAAGTCCATGGTGATGTCAATGCCAAATTAGGGACCGCCAATTCAGTTTGAAAAGTAATACTTGACCTGCCTGTCATTGGCAAGATGACATCAGTGGGCTACTACTATTGAGCGATTCTGCAGCTACCGACATCTCCATCATCAACACCTTGTTTCAGCTAGCCACTAGTATTAATATGTTAGGGATATGTTTCAATTTTTAGCAGCGCCATCATATTGACTGTGTGTTCGAGATAGGGAGGGGCAGTCGAGTTGTCCAGAATGTTTTACATACGCAATGCTCATTGTGTCACAGTTTAACATCTACATAGAGACCAGGATGACTCCGGTCAAGAAGCTTGTAGCGATATCATCTGTAAAATTCACCCATTTTTAACAGCCTGCTGACGGATACACAATTCTGAAAACAAACAGTGGAAAAGAATATTATTTTTCTGAAGGGTATTGATTACTCTTTCGCATTAGAGTATTCGGGTCAGGCAGATTGCAGAAAGATTGGCTGCTTTGATGACACTATGCTGATACTATTGCGACAACTCTGGTTGGTAACAAAATCATCGTTTTTTAAGACTCCACCATGGCAGTACCTCCTCATCATCCAAAATGTCACATTTCACCATTTTTTTCAAATGAACGCGCAGAACACAATCATGACTATGCAGGATGCATTGCAAAACCGTATAGGAGATGCAATCAAACGATATACAGATACACATGACTCCAATGGGTTTTACAATGCGTTGAAATAAACCAGTTTTGGCCACAATTCGTATCACACATGTTTTGTCCCTAGTGCCGGTGGTATAGTACGGCTGACCAACAAAAGTATATATTCTAGACCAGTTGTCAGACCAATTCAGTGCTATCCTCAACTGTACATTCACCGTCAGAAATAGCCATATCATGTATGTCTCAAGTTGCTAGGGATGGCATGCTTTATATCTGGCCCAGTTCATTTGAGGTCGAGATAGCATTCAGTGTAATGTCCAGCGACAAAGTCCTTGCTGTTTTTGTCGAGGTTAACAAATCAAGTAGGAGAACAAGTTGTGCTATACAAGCTAACATATTTATTCACTATATTTGGGATGCAGGTAACGTGCCGCAGGAACTGCCATTTACTAGTATTGTCGAAGCACAAGTGAAATTAACAATTTGGTGATAACCAGATTGCTAGAAAAAATGATGGTTCGAATTTTGCTCAACGGCTAACTTCTCCTCTCTTGCAGTAGTTACTTACTGGGAGTTATTGTGGATTTCGATGTGGTTGCTGGACGGTTAATATTTTTGCAGCTCGTCACATCCAACATAAATGTATGGAGTCATGAACTAGTCGAATACGTATGTGTGCTGGACCCAACTATCTTTGGCGTGGTTTTTGTTGCCATTCTTGCTGATTCTGTACATGGAAGTGATACTGAATAAATTAACAGGGTTGATGGGCGGCTGTTCAATCGTTTGCTATGATCGGTTGGTATAAGCTTTGGACTCTCGTAAACGCGTTACTGTTTTTTTGTAGTTCACATATAGGCCCATGTAGTTTTTTCGTTAACCGTTGTTTCTCAAGCCATCGTGTTTGCCTCAGTGTATCACATTTGAGGAACTTATATAGCATCTGCTTTGCATTATGGCGTGCCCGTCCACGTGAACAGTTGGTTGTGTTGTCAGTCTTCAGTATTGTAAACAAGAGACAGCTGAGTCGGATGTGTCCTGTTCTGAAGTACAACAAAGCAGTCTACGCATCTCAATTTAGAATAAATACATCGCCTTGATATTGTTGGTGTCTTTCTGATTGAATTTATGTTTCTTCTTAAACTGAAATCTAATTTTTACATCTCGAAGCTCGTCATAAATTCAGTAGGCTGTTAAGCGAGATTTGTGTTCAACAATTATTTAGTCGTCCTGGATTTCGGGTAAAATATTGTGATATAGTTTTCAAGTTATCACTACAGCTGTGTCAATAAATTGCTTTAGGTATTCTACATCAACCACTGCCCCTCCATTTTTTACTGCATTTTGAGCTTATCCCATCTATCTCAATTCGGACCGACATGTTCTGTTGGCATTCTTGATCTATGAAGCAGAGCAACTTTCTTATGCTGCAGACATCACTTTTCTTTCCATTCAAACGTGTAGTGAATCCATCTCTTTACAGGGGATTTATTTTTGGACGGATTTCGTGGCATGACCATCTGAAAACGTTCATAACTCTAAACATGTGTACGTGAGATTATTCTCAATAAAACTATTCAATTCTGATATGTCAAGGGCTAACACTAATCTAGATTTGCGTCGTTCAATCTTCTTCTTCTTCTTCGTACGCAGTCAGACAGTAACCATTTTTATTTCGAAAAAAGCGGCGGTCATCCTGAGGCTGTCGCCACTGCCATAGAGCTTCTCTTGCAGTTCCACTGGGGATGGCCACATCTGCTCTCTCTGATCCACGTATGTCGGGCAGTTCTGCAGCAGATGTTCAGCGGTCATTTTACCGGTACCGCACGGGCATTCGTCGGTACTACCCATCTTTAATTTGTTGAATAGGTGGTACCTCAGTCTATTGTGGCCAGTGAGAAGTCTGAAGACAACGACCTGCTCTCTTCGGTTCAGCTGGTAATAGGCATCGTTTTTGGTGTAATCAGAATGTTCGTTTTCCCATTTGGTCATGTATCTGGCTTTGATAAGCCGTTTTGACTCTACGTACGTCATACTAGTATCTGTTTGTGGTAGTCTTGCACCTTCTTTTGCCAGTCTGTCTGCCTCCTCGTTGCCTTGGATGTTGCAGTGTGATGGGACCCACTATACCACTACCCTTTTTGGTGCGGACTGCTGGCACAGTTTGCAGAGTGCTGCTCTTAAGTCATTAAGCTCAGTGTTTTTCTGGCTTTTTAGCGCTGTGACTACGGCGAGAGCATCCGTAAGCAGAACTATATGGCTTTCATTTTTATTGTGTGTCACCATTTCTTCCACTGCCGCCCTCAGTGCCTCTGCCTCTGCTCTGAAATTGCTTGTGTACTTACCAGTAGCGAATGACAGTGTTATTTGTCTGCCATTTGGTAGGTTCAGGAATGCTCCGGCCCCTCCGTTCTGTGTGGTGTTTGTTACAGAACCGTCGGTGTATGCATGGGTCCAGTCCATGCTTGGGTAGCTTTTCGATATGAAGCTTAGGGTAGTATCTCTCCTTTCTTTTTCTGTCTGGCAGTTTTTGTTTGCAATACCTGGTATATTTTCTACCACCTCTGGAAATATATCCTGCCTCCAGGTAGGTTTTCGTACAGTAGTGATGGGTTTTGGTGTTGTTAGTGCGTTTATGGGATCTTCGTGCATCTTTGCTTTGGCTATTTCTGCAAAGTTTCTCCGCTTTAGTTTCCCATTTCCGAAATTGTTTAGTCTCTGGTGCATTGGATGGTCGGTCAGTATTCGGAGTTTCTCTGACTGCAGCTGGGCTCTGCAGTCTCTTTTATCGGTCATGGATTGCAGTTTTGTAATCTTTTCAAGTTCTGTAATTGGCGTTGACTTCAAGCCTCCTGTTATAATTCTCATGGCTTGGTTTTGAAGTTTGCTAACGTTATCGAAGTTCGCCTTCGCTGCTGTTGTCCATGCCGCAATGCCATACTCGAGAACTGGTCTCACTCTTCCAGTGTACAGTTTCTTTAGTATGCCTTCGTCTGCTCCCCAGCTTGTGCCAGCAAGTTTCCTCATGATTGCCATTCTTTCTCTGGCTTTCATTCGGTTTCTCTAGATCTGACTTTTCCATGTCATGCGCTGATCAAATGTGACTCCCAGATAGGTTGGGTTGTCGTTTGGCTGCAGGAATTTGCCATTTAGACTTAATTTGGTATGTTGGGGTTTTAATGAAAGCGAGAATATTGTGCATGTGGTTTTCTCCTCTTTTATTTTGACCAGACATGAGTTCGCCCACTCTTCCAGCGATGTTAGGGCCGTCTGCATCCGATTTCTGCTATGGTGAGATTCTTTCCACATAGCCAGATCGTCTGCAAACATTGAGCTATGGACTTGTCTTGGTATTTTCTCTGTAATATCGTTTATATATACCAGGAAGAGTGTGGGTGACAGTACTCCCCCTTAGGGTACTCCCTGCTCGAGTGTCACCTTTTTGCTCATCTGCCCTTGTACTTGGACACTGGCCGTTCTTTGTTTGAGGTAGTGGTTGATCCACTTGTACATTTTCCCACAAACATCACTTCTTCTTAGCTTGATTCTAAGTCCGTCTTTCCAGACTTTGTCAAATGACTTTTCCAGATCCACCCAAACAGCTAGTGTGTGTTTCCATGCCTGGTAGGCATCTTCTTTTTCCTGGGCTGTGAGGATGACCTGGTTCTCCGTGGATCTGTGCTGTCAAAAGCCTGCTAGCTGTGGAATTAGTATTCGTTTTTCTTTCAGATGCCACATCAGGCTGGTGTTTATCGTACGTTCCATCAGCTTGCCGACACATCTCAGTAGGCTGATGGGCCTGTATCCATTTGGATCTGTTTTTGTCCTTTCTTGTTTTTGGTACTGGTACAAGTACTGCGTCTTTCCATGCCTTGTGTACAATTCCCGTTTTCCAGCTTTGGTTCAGGACCGATAGCAGTTTCCTCTTCGCTGTTTGGCCCAGCCACATCAGCATTTCGTTTGTTATCCCGTCTTTTCCTGGAGATTTCCTTTTATTTAATGTTATCATGCCTTTTTCCATTTCGTTCATTGTTAATTTGGCCATCATATGCTCTTCAGGTGCCGTATTGATGTTGTCGTGGCCCTTTTGCTCTTCACTAATGTATGTTTGCCTATCTGCAGGGACCTCGATGTGGTTTGCTCTGGCATAGTGATCGACAACAGCGTTTTGCGGCTTTCTTACCAGTGAACACGTTTTCGCCCTGCTTGATGGTAATCTGTTTGTTTGACGGGATTTCGTCGTTAATGGCTCTGACTAGCTTCCATAGCTTGTTCCCTTCTTTGTCCAGATTTAGGCTTTCCGTTTTGTTTTTCCAGCTCTCTCTTGCTGTTTGCTTGAGAGTGTATTTGTATTTCGCCGTGGCGGCTTTGATGGCAATGTTTGCCGCCATAGATTGTTCTCGCTCTGCCATGTTCCTAGCATTTGTTACTGCATTTTCCGATTTCTGCAACTCGTCATTCCAGTAGGGCTTATAGTTTTTCCTAGCTCCTCTTGGGATGGTTTCAGTGGCGGCTTGCATTATTGCCTTGCTTACTCTTTCCACCATGGACTTCATTTTGTTGTTTAGTGTGTAGATGGTTTCACACATCCCATCTGTCAGGATTGCAAATCTGTCCCAGTCGGCTCGTTTGTAATTCCAACGTGGGAGCGGTTTTGTTTCCTGTGGGCCTACTTCCATATCAATGTCTAGCCTGATCGGCATGTGGTCGCTACCTGCCAGTTGGTTTAGCACCTGGCGGT
The DNA here is from genome assembly GCA_036924085.1 of Ariolimax columbianus. Classification (NCBI taxonomy): domain Eukaryota; kingdom Metazoa; phylum Mollusca; class Gastropoda; order Stylommatophora; family Arionidae; genus Ariolimax; species Ariolimax columbianus. The sequence continues at coordinate 20,657 of JAVGWX010000217.1, read as the reverse complement.
CTATTTTATGGTGCATGTCCTGTGGGGAGAAGGCCACATCTGGAATCGAGGTGGTACGCCATGTTCAAGAATAGAAACTAGGGATATCCTCCGGCCTATTGATTAGGGAGCGATTTGTATCTATCTCCCAATCTTCCATTTCGTCACCTCTGATGTCTGTGTCAGAGTATCCCCATCTCTCCGAGTGGCTGTTGAAGTCTCCAACTACTATGCAGTTGGAGTCTCTGACCTCCTCGAGAGCAAAAGATCTTTATTTGGTGGTCCGTACTGATTGAAAATGCGGAGCTTCGTCTATTGAGCCGTTATGTCAACTCCTACAATTTCTGCTTGTCCGGTATGACTGACAGATATCGCGCTACTCGGTATGCAGTTTCTGGTCAGTATCAATACCCATCCTTTGTGACCTTCTCTATCAGAACGGAAGGTCTGGTATCCTCTGATTGAGAATTTATGATTATTGTTGAAGTGCGTTTCCTGGATACATGCCACGTCAATCTTACCTTCATGCAGGTGATGTGTTAGCGAAAGTTTTTTGTTAATGACTCCCTCCGCATTCCACTGTAGTATTTTGATGGTCTTGAGTTTTTGGTCAATGGAAGTTGCCCCATAGCCATGTGCCTTGACTCCACAACACATGAGTGGGTGACTACCAGTAGTCAAGGGTGGGCCCCTTCGAGGCGTGAGGCCCGGCACTCTCGCTGCCTGGCGGGACTCTGCAGGATGAGCGCCATACGTTTTTCTGATAGTTTGTACTGTCATCATACTGCGATTTACGTTGCACTGTTTTGTTATGCGTGTGGTCCCGTGCATACGATTTCAACAGGCGTTTCTGTAGGGATGCCCTCCTTAGCCTTTGGCTGTCTGTATCCTAGGATCCTCACGTCCTGCCAGAAACGTATCATGTGCATTTTAGCAGGGTACCTCTTTGCTCCCTTAATTTTTGCGGCACAACTTCAGTGATCGTACGCCTAGCATTCCCCGCCACCTGGGAGGTTGACACAACAGGGCAGATGTGCAATGCCCGCTAGTCTGCATCTCTTCTGCGTCCATTGTTATGGCTGATAGCGTACATAGGTAGAGATCGAGGCAGGAGTGCATTTAACCAGGGGACAAGCCTGTAATGTCACGGAGATGTTGTTCGCCTAGTGTGCGAACAGATCTTATAGTCATTGGTTGAGTCTCGACAGTTCACAGTGAGGTGGCTGCTCTACTGTTTTCGACACCCCGACCAGGAACTAAGTCTTATGTTGGTGGTTTCGCACCCCATCGCCGTACAAGGTGAATATCAAGCAGCTGTTTGCCCGCTTTGATCGGCGGACGGCAGAGACCTCTTTCTGCGGCTCTACCGGATAGGGCTGGGGCGCGAGCTCCATGTCCCGAACATGTAGGAGCCTCCCATTGTAGTGGTGCTGAGATTTTGGGCAGGATTCCGGCTTACAGGGGTTCGGCCGTAATCCCTCACATGGTAGCCTCGCGCCATTGGCTTATCAGCCTGGTACGTGACCAAAGTGTCTGCGGCTCCTCTCGAATTGAGCTGGATTTCCGTAGCAACGCCCTGTCATTAGTAGGGTAAAACTGACCTGTCTTCAGATGGTCTATTTCTAGCACCCGTTCACTATTTGACCAGACGAATTAATTGAGTGCTTTTGTTTGTCAATGACCAGGTATTTGTAATATGCGGTTTCTGCGGGGTAAAACACGATTTCCGTAGCGTTCTTTCATTAGAATGTTAGAGAGCTGACTTGTCTTCCGTGAGTCTAATACCAGCGTACGTTTATTATTAGACCCAACGTTAGTGCTCTCGATTGGTCAGTCGTTCTAAAGTATTGGCGTGTTCAGTCACATTAAGCAGCAGGTTCCACTCCTGGTGGTGCCCTTCCGTCAATTCCTTTAGCGAAAACTAGATGCGAGACAATCAAGTTACCGAGAGGATAGCCCCAGATTTTCGAGGGTCTAATTCCAGCACCCGTTCCATATTAGACCCAACGAAAGTGCTCTCGGCATGTCAATCATGTCAGTGTTTGGCCGTGTTTAGTCAAATTAAACCGCAGGCTCCACTCCTGGTGGTGCCCTTCCGTCAATTCCTTTAAGTTTTAGCTTTGCAACCATACTTCCCCCGGAACCTAAACACTTCGGTTTCCCGGAAGCTGCCCGCAGAGTCAACGAAGCAACTCCTGCGGATCGCTAGTCGGCATCGTTTATTGTCAGAACTCTGACTTTCGTTCTTGAGTAATGAAAATATTCTTGACAAATGCTTTCGCAGTAGCTCGTCTTGCGGCGATCCAAGAATGTCACCTCTAACGCCGCAATACAAATGCCCCCGTTTGTCCCTGTTAATCATTACCTCCAGTTCCGAAAACCAACAAAATAGAAATCGAGGTTTCATTCCATTATTCCATGCACTATTATTCAAGCAGCCGAGGCCTGCTTTGAACACTCTAAATTTTTTAAAGTAAATGCGCCGGCCACCCAGGATGCTCAGCGAAGAGCATCCGTGGAAAAGAGATGGCAGACGGTAAGGCGTGAGACAACTGGCAGTGAACCGGCGCGAGCCGGACCGCCAGCCTGCGCCTGAGATCCAACTACGAGCTTTTTAACTGCAACAACCTTAATATACGCTATTGGAGCTGGAATTACCGCGGCTGCTGGCACCAGACTTGCCCTCCAATAGATCCTCGTTAAAGGGTTTAAAGTGTACTCATTCCAATTACGGGGCCTCGAAAGAGTCCCGTATTGTTATTTATCGTCACTACCTCCTCGTGCCGGGAGTGGGTAAGTTGCGCGCCTGCTGCCTTCCTTGGATGTGGTAGCCGTTTCTCATGCTCTTTCTTATTATCTATCATATGATGGTACATTTTGTAGCGGTCATCTCTTGCGACAATTATGTAGTTTTCAGCTTTTGGACTACTATTATAAATTTCAGATCGTGTAACACTTATGTTGTCATCAGATCTTGTTAAACTTTTGTAACTGTCAGCTTTTGTACTGCTTTTGTAGTTGTCTGATATTGGGACATATTTGTAGTTGTCATCTTTTGGTACCTTTTTACAGCTGTTAGATTATATGACAATTTTGTAGATATCAGATCTTGGGACATGTTTTTAGCTGTCAGCTCTTGGAACACTTTAGTAGCTTCCAGATCTTGTTACACCATTTATGCTGTCAGATTGTGGGATACTTTTGTAGCTGTCAGCCCTTAAGACCTATTTGTGCCTTCCAGATCTTTGGGTGTCAGCTTTTGAGACACTTTTGTAGCAGCAAGATCTTAGTACATTTTGTAGCTTTCAGATCTTGACATAGGTTGTAGCTATCATTGCTTTAAACACGTTTGAAGCTGTTAGATTGTGAGCATTTATGTAGCTGTCAGCTCATCTGACACTTTTCTCACTGTCAGATCTTGAATAACTGTTCCGACACCTTAGTAGTTGTCATATGTCGTATTGCTTTTGTAAGTGTCACATCGTGTTGCACCTGTGTAGTTGTTAGATCGTGTAACCCTTTTGTAACTGGCAGTTCTTAATACATCTTTATAGCTGACAGATCTTAGTACTGTTTGTTAGCTGTCAGCTTTTGACACACTTTTGTAGCTCAGATATATAAGTACATATTAGTAGCTGTCAGATCTTGGACACTTTTGTAGCGGTCAGATCTTGGAAACATATTTGTAGCTCTCAGATCTTGGGACACTTTTGTAGCTGTTGGCTCTTGGAAAAATGTTGGAACTGTCAGCTAGTGAAACACTTTCAAAGATGATAGATATTGGCACACTTGTGTAGCTGTCAGCTCTTCTCTCACTTTTGTAGCTTTCAGATATGTGGACACTTTTGTGGCTTTCAAGTTATTGTACATTTTTGTTGTTATTGTCTTTTGGACTGCGTTTGCAGCTGACAGGTCTTGAGCTGCTTTAGCAGCTGTCAGGTCGTTGTACACATGTGTAGCTTTAATATATTTGAAAATATTTTAAACTTTCCGATTTTCGAACAATTTTCTAGCTGTCAGATCTTAGTACACTTTTGTAGCTGTCATATCTTGAACAACGTTTGTAGCTGCCAGATCTTTGTACAACAATTGTGTAGCTATCAGTTATTGGGACACTTACAATTGTCAGCTTGTGAACTGCTTTTGTAATTGTCAGATTATGTAACACTTGAATAGTTGTCAGATCGTGTTACATTTTTTTAGTGTTCAGCTATTCAGAAAATTTTTGTAGCAGCATAATTTTAGTACACATTTGTAGCTTTCAGATCTTGGAACATTTTGTACCTGTAATCGATTGGGACACTTTTGTAGCTGTCAGATCTTGAAACACTTTTGTAGCTGCCAAAACCTAGTACACATTTTTAACTGTCAGATCTTTGTACATTCTGTTGGTGTCATTATCTGTAACACCTTTGTAGTTGTCAGCTCTTGGAATGCTTTTGCAATTGTCCGATCGTGTAACACTTGTGTAGTTGTCAGATCTTATTACACTTGTGCAACCGTCAGCTTTTAAAACATCTTTGTAGCTGCCATATCTAAGTACTCTTTGTAGCTGTCAGCTCTTGATACATTTTTGTAGAAACGAAACATTATTACTTTTTTTTAATTTTCATATCTTGCAACATTTTGTAGCTACCATATCTTGGAACAAAGTTGTAACTATCAGATCCAGAAACAGGGGGACGGCGTGGCCTAGTGGTTAAGTGGCACGGCTCACAACCAGCTGTAATTGTGTGGGGCACTTTTGAAGATGTCACATCTTGGGTCATCTTTGTAGCTGTCATTTCTTCGGACACCTTTGTCGCCGTCAAAACCTTGGAACACGTATGTTACTTTCAGATAGTGTCTCACTTTTGTAGGTGTCAGATGTTGGGACAATTGTTTAGCTTTAAAGATATTGTACATTTTTTTAGCTAGCGTCTTTTATACTGATTTTACGGCTGACAGCTATTTGACTGCTTTTGCAGCTGTTGGATATCTGGACACAGGTGTAGCTTTAAAATATTTGGAAATATTTGAAGCTTTCAGATTTTTGTGTAGCTGTCAGATCTTGGTACATTTTGTAGTTGTCATCTTATCGGATACTTTTGAAGTTATCATCTTTTTGTCTGATGTTTTAATTGTCAGATCGTGTAACACTTGTGTAGTTGTCAGATCTTGTTACACTTTTGTAGCTGTCAGATCTTGAAACACTTTTGTAGCTGCCAAAACCTAGTACACATTTTTAACTGTCAGATCTTTGTACATTCTGTAGGTGTCATTATCTGTAACACCTTTGTAGTTGTCAGCTTTTGGAATGCTTTTGCAATTGTCCGATCGTGTAACACTTGTGTAGTTGTCAGATCTTATTACACTTGTGCAACCGTCAGCTTTTAAAACATCTTTGTAGCTGCCATATCTAAGTACTCAATGCGCGAAATGGAAGAGGCTATGAGAACACTAAAGAGAAGGAAATCTCCCGGAAAAGACGGGATAACAAACGAAATGCTGATGGGGCTGGGCCAAACAGCGAAGAAAAAACTACTATCAGTCCTGAACCAAAGCTGGAAAAGGGGTATTGTACCCCAGGCATGGAAAGATGCAATACTGGTACCAGTACCAAAAACAGGAAAGGACAAAACAGATCCGAATGGATACAGGCCCATAAGCCTACTGAGCTGTGTCGGCAAGCTGATGGAACGGATGATAAACACCAGACTGATGTGGCATCTGGAAGAAAAACGAATACTAATTCCACAGCAAGCCGGCTTTAGACAGCACAGATCCACTGAGGACCAGGTCATCCTCATAGCCCAAGAGATAGAAGATGCCTACCAGGCACAGAAACACACAGTAGCTGTTTGGGTGGATCTGGAAAAGGCATTTGACAAAGTCTGGAAGGATGGACTTAGAGTCAAGCTAAGAAGAAGTGATGTTTGTGGGAAGATGTACAAGTGGATCAACCACTACCTCAAACAAAGAACGGCCAGAGTCCAAGTACAAGGGCAGATGAGCAAAAAGGTGACACTCGAGCAGGGAGTACCCCAAGGGGGAGTACTGTCACCCACACTCTTCCTGGTATATATAAACGATATTACAGAGAATATACCAAGAAGAGTCCATAGCTCAATGTTTGCAGACGATCTGGCTATGTGGACCTCTGAAAAGAATCTCACCATAGCAAGAAATCGGATGCAAACGGCCCTAACATCGCTGGAAGAGTGGGCGAACTCATGGCTGGTCAAAATAAACGAGGAGAAAACCACGTGCACAATATTCTCGCTCTCATTAAAACCCCAAAGTACCAAACTAAGCCTAAATGGCAAAATCCTGCAGCCAAACGACAACCCAACCTATCTGGGAGTCACATTTGATCGGCGCATGACATGGAAAAGTCAGATTGAGAGAAACCGAATGAAAGCCAGAGAAAGGATGGCGATCATGAGGAAACTTGCTGGCACAAGCTGGGGAGCTGACGAAGGCATACTAAAGAAACTGTACACTGGAAGAGTGAGACCAGTTCTCGAGTATGGCATCGCGGCATGGACAACAGCAGCGAAGGCGAACTTCGATAAAGTTAACAAACTTCAAAACCAAGCCATGAGAATCATAACAGGTGGCATGAAGTCAACGCCAATTGTAGAACTCGAAAAGATTACAAAACTGCAATCCATGACCGACAGAAGAGACTGCAGAGCCCAGCTGCAGTCAGAGAAACTCCGAAGACTGACGGACCATCCAATGTACCAGAGGCTAAACAATTTGGGAACTGGGAAACTAAAGCGGAGAAACTTTGCAGAAATAGCCAAAGCAAAGATGCACGAAGATCCCATAAACGCACTAACAACACCAAAACCCATCACTACTGTACGAAAACCTACTTGGAGGCAGGATATATTTCCAGAGGTGGTAGAAAATATACCAGGTATTGCAAACAAAAACTGCCAGACCGAAAAAGAAAGGAGAGACACTACCCTAAGCTTCATAACGAAAAGCTACCCAAGCATGGACTGGACCCATGCATACACCGACGGTTCTGTAACAAACACTACACAGAACGGAGGGGCAGGAGCATTCCTGAACCTACCAAATGGCAGAAAAATAACACTGTCATTCGCTACTGGTAAGTACACGAGCAATTTCAGAGCAGAGGCAGAGGCACTGAGGGCGGCAGTGGAAGAAATGGTAACACACAGTGAAAATGAGAGCCATATAGTCCTGCTGACAGATGCTCTCGAAGTAGTCACAGCGCTAAAAAGCCAGAAAAACACTGAGCTTAATGACTTAAGAGCAGCACTCTGCAAACTGTGCCAACAGTCCACACCAAAAAGGGTAGTGGTACAGTGGGTTCCGTCACACTGCAACATCCAAGGCAACGAGGAGGCAGACAGACTGGCAAAAGAAGGTGCAAGGCTACCACAAATAGATATCAGTATGACGTACGAAGAGTCAAAACGGCTTATCAAAGCCAGGTACATGTCCAAATGGGAAACCGAACATACTGGTTACACCAAAAACGATGCCTATTACCAGTTGAACCGAAGAGAGCAGGTCGTTGTCTTCAGACTTCGCACTGGCCACAACAGACTGAGGTACCACCTCTTCAACAAATTGAAGATAGGGTGTACCGACGAATGCCCGTGCGGTACTGGTAAAATGACCACTGAACATCTGCTGCAGAACTGCCCGACATACGAGGATCAGAGAGAGCAGATGTGGCCATTGCCAGTGGAACTGCAAGACAAGCTCTATGGTAGTGGCGAGAGTCTCAGGATGACCGACGCTTTTTTCGAGAAAATAATGGTTACTGTCTGACTGTGTACGCAGAAGAAGAAGAAGAAGAGTTTGTCAGCTGTTGGAATGTTGTTTTAGCTCTCAGATATTGGGACATTTTTGAGTTTGTCAGCTGTCTGAATGTTGTTTTAGTTGTCAGATATTGGGACATTTTTGAGTTTGTCAGTTGTTGGAATGTTCTTTTAGCTGTCAGATATTGGGACATTTTTGAGTTTGTCAGCTGTTGGAATGTTGTTTTAGTTGTCAGATATTAGGACATTTTTGAGTTTGTCAGCTGTTGGAATGTTGTTTTAGCTGTCAGATATTGGGACATTTTTGAGTTTGTAAGCTGTTGGAATGCTTGTAGTTGTCAGATATTGGGACATTTTTGAGTTTGTCAGCTGTTGGAATGTTGTTGTAGCTGTCAGATATTGGGACATTTTTGAGTTTTTCAGCTGTTGGAATGTTGTTTTAGTTGTCAGATATTGGGACATTTTTGAGTTTGTCAGCTGTTGGAATGTTGTTGTAGCTGTCAGATATTGGGACATTTTTGAGTTTGTCAGCTGATGGAATGTTGTTTTAGCTGTCAGATATTGGGACATTTTTGAATTTGTCATCTGTTGGAATGTTGTTGTAGCTTTCAGATATTGGGACATTTTTGAGTTTGTCAGCTGTTGGAATGTTGTTGTAGCTGTCAGATATTGGGACATTTTTGAGTTTGTCAGCTGTTGGAATATTGTTTTAGTTGTCAGATATTGGAACATTTTTGAGTTTGTCAGCTGTTGGAATGTTGTTTTAGCTGTCAGATATTGGGACACTTTTGAGTTTGTCAGCTGTTGGAATGTTGTTGTAGCTGTCAGATATTGGGACATTTTTGAGTTTGTCAGCTGTTGGAATGCTTGTAGTTGTCAGATATTGGGACATTTTTGAGTGTTTTAGCTGTTGGAATGTTGTTTTAGTTGTCAGATATTGGGACATTTTTGAGTTTGTCAGCTGTTGGAATGTTGTTGTAGCTGTCAGATATTGGGACATTTTTGAGTTTGTCAGCTGTTGGAATGTTGTTTTAGTTGTCAGATATTGGGACATTTTTGAGTTTGTCAGCTGATGGAATGTTGTTTTAGCTGTCAGATATTGGGACATTTTTGAGTTTGTCAGCTGTTGGAATGTTGTTTTAGTTGTCAGATATTGGGACATTTTTGAGTTTGTCAGCTGTTGGAATGTTGTTTTAGCTGTCAGATATTGGGACATTTTTGAGTTTGTCAGCTGTTGGAATGTTGTTTTAGCTGTCAGATATTGGGACATTTTTGAGTTTGTCAGCTGTTGGAATGTTGTTTTAGTTGTCAGATATTGGGACATTTTTGAGTTTGTCAGCTGTTGGAATGTTGTTTTAGCTGTCAGATATTGGGACATTTTTGAGTTTGTCAGCTGTTGGAATGTTGTTTTAGCTGTCAGATATTGGGACATTTTTGAGTGTGTTAGCTGTTGGAATGTGGTTTTAGCTGTCAGATATTGGGACATTTTTGAGTTTGTCAGCTGTTGGAATGTTGTTTTAGCTGTCATATATTGGGACATTTTTGAGTTTGTCAGCTGTTGGAATGTTGTTTTAGCTGTCAGATATTGGGACATTTTTGAGTTTGTCAGCTGTTGGAATGTTGTTTTAGCTGTCAGATATTGGGACATTTTTGAGTTTGTCAGCTGTTGGAATGTTGTTTTAGTTGTCAGATATTGGGACATTTTTGAGTTTGTCAGTTGTTGGAATGTTCTTTTAGCTGTCAGATATTGGGACATTTTTGAGTTTGTCAGCTGTTGGAATGTTGTTGTAGCTTTCAGATATTAGGACATTTTTGAGTTTGTCAGCTGTTGGAATGTTGTTGTAGCTGTCAGATATTGGGACATTTTTGAGTTTGTCAGCTGTTGGAATGTTGTTTTAGTTGTCAGATATTGGGACATTTTTGAGTTTGTCAGCTGTTGGAATGTTGTTGTAGCTGTCAGATATTGGGACATTTTTGAGTTTGTCAGCTGTTGGAATGTTGTTTTAGTTGTCAGATATTGGGACATTTTTGAGTTTGTCAGCTGTTGGAATGTTGTTTTAGCTGTCAGATATTGGGACATTTTTGAGTTTGTCAGTTGTTGGAATGTTGTTTTAGCTGTCAGATATTGGGACATTTTTGAGTTTGTCAGCTGTTGGAATGTTGTTTTAGCTGTCAGATATTGGCACATTTTTGAGTTTGTCAGCTGTTGGAATGTTGTTTTAGTTGTCAGATATTGGGACATTTTTGAGTTTGTCAGTTGTTGGAATGTTCTTTTAGCTGTCAGATATTGGGACATTTTTGAGTTTGTCAGCTGTTCGAATGTTGTTTTAGTTGTCAGATATTAGGACATTGTTGAGTTTGTCAGCTGTTGGAATGTTGTTTTAGCTGTCAGATATTGGGACATTTTTGAGTTTGTCAGCTGTTGGAATGTTGTTTTAGTTGTTAGATATTGGGACATTTTTGAGTTTATCAGCTGTTGGAATGCTTGTAGTTGTCAGATATTGGGACATTTTTGAGTTTGTCAGCTGTTGGAATGTTGTTTTAGCTGTCAGATATTGGGACATTTTTGAGTTTGTCAGCTGTTGGAATGTTGTTTTAGTTGTCAGATATTGGGACATTTTTGAGTTTGTCAGCTGTTGGAATGTTGTTTTAGCTGTCAGATATTGGGACATTTTTGAGTTTGTCAGCTGTTGGAATGTTGTTTTAGCTGTCAGATATTGGGACATTTTTGAGTTTGTCAGCTGTTGGAATGCTTGTAGTTGTCAGATATTGGGACATTTTTGAGTTTGTCAGCTGTTGGAATGTTGTTGTAGCTGTCAGATATTGGGACATTTTTGAGTTTTTAAGCTGTTGGAATGTTGTTTTAGTTGTCAGATATTGGGACATTTTTGAGTGTTTTAGCTGTTGGAATGTTGTTTTAGTTGTCAGATATTGGGACATTTTTGAGTTTGTCAGCTGTTGGAATGTTGTTGTAGCTGTCAGATATTGGGACATTTTTGAGTTTGTCAGCTGTTGGAATGTTGTTTTAGTTGTCAGATATTGGGACATTTTTGAGTTTGTCAGCTGTTGGAATGTTGTTTTAGCTGTCAGATATTAGGACATTGTTGTGTTTGTCAGCTGTTGGAATGTTGTTTTAGGATTCAGATATTGGGACATTTTTATGTTTTTCAGCTGCTGGAATGTTGTTTTAGCTGTCAGATATTTGGACATATTTTGTGTTTTCAGCTGTTGGAATGTTGTTTTAGCTGTCAGATATTGGGACATTTTTGTGTTTGTCAGCTGTTGGAATGTTGTTTTAGCTGTCAGATATTGGGACATTTTTGTGTTTGTGAGCTGTTGGAATGTTGTTGTAGCTGTCAGATATTGGGACATTTTTGAGTTTGTCAGCTGTTGGAATGTTGTTTTAGCTGTCAGATATTGGGACATTTTTGAGTTTGTCAGCTGTTTGAATGTTGTTTTAGTTGTCAGATATTGGGACATTTTTGAGTTTGTCAGCTGTTGGAATGTTGTTTTAGTTGTTAGATATTTTGACATTTTTGAGTTTGTCAGCTGTTGAAATGTTGTTGTAGCTGTCAGATTTTGGGACATTTTTGAGTTTGTCAGCTTTTAAAATGTTGTTTTAGTTGTCAGATATTGGGACATTTTTGAGTTTGTCAGCTGTTGGAATGTTGTTTTAGTTGTCAGATATTGGGACTTTTTTGAGTTTGTCAGCTGTTGGAATGTTGTTTTAGCTGTCAGATATTGGGACATTTTTGAGTTTGTCAGTTGTTGGAATGTTGTTTTAGCTGTCAGATATTGGGACATTTTTAGTTTGTCAGCTGTTGGAATGTTGTTTTAGCTGTCAGATATTGGGACATTTTTGAGTTTGTCAGCTGTTGGAATGTTGTTTTAGTTGTCAGATATTGGGACATTTTTGAGTTTGTCAGTTGTTGGAATGTTCTTTTAGCTGTCAGATATTGGGACATTTTTGAGTTTGTCAGCTGTTGGAATGTTGTTTTAGTTGTCAGATATTAGGACATTTTTGAGTTTGTCAGTTGTTGGAATGTTGTTTTAGCTGTCAGATATTGGGACATTTTTGAGTTTGTCAGCTGTTGGAATGTTGTTTTAGCTGTCAGATATTGGCACATTTTTGAGTTTGTCAGCTGTTGGAATGTTGTTTTAGTTGTCAGATATTGGGACATTTTTGAGTTTGTCAGTTGTTGGAATGTTCTTTTAGCTGTCAGATATTGGGACATTTTTGAGTTTGTCAGCTGTTCGAATGTTGTTTTAGTTGTCAGATATTAGGACATTGTTGAGTTTGTCAGCTGTTGGAATGTTGTTTTAGCTGTCAGATATTGGGACATTTTTGAGTTTGTCAGCTGTTGGAATGTTGTTTTAGTTGTTAGATATTGGGACATTTTTGAGTTTATCAGCTGTTGGAATGCTTGTAGTTGTCAGATATTGGGACATTTTTGAGTTTGTCAGCTGTTGGAATGTTGTTTTAGCTGTCAGATATTGGGACATTTTTGAGTTTGTCAGCTGTTGGAATGTTGTTGTAGCTTTCAGATATTGGGACATTTTTGAGTTTGTCAGCTGTTGGAATGTTGTTGTAGCTGTCAGATATTGGGACATTTTTTGAGTTTGTCAGCTGTTGGAATGTTGTTTTAGTTGTCAGATATTGGGACATTTTTGAGTTTGTCAGCTGTTGGAATGTTGTTTTAGCTGTCAGATATTGGGACATTTTTGAGTTTGTCAGCTGTTGGAATGTTGTTTTAGCTGTCAGATATTGGGACATTTTTGAGTTTGTCAGCTGTTGGAATGCTTGTAGTTGTCAGATATTGGGACATTTTTGAGTTTGTCAGCTGTTGGAATGTTGTTGTAGCTGTCAGATATTGGGACATTTTTGAGTTTTTAAGCTGTTGGAATGTTGTTTTAGTTGTCAGATATTGGGACATTTTTGAGTGTTTTAGCTGTTGGAATGTTGTTTTAGTTGTCAGATATTGGGACATTTTTGAGTTTGTCAGCTGTTGGAATGTTGTTGTAGCTGTCAGATATTGGGACATTTTTGAGTTTGTCAGCTGTTGGAATGTTGTTTTAGTTGTCAGATATTGGGACATTTTTGAGTTTGTCAGCTGTTGGAATGTTGTTTTAGCTGTCAGATATTGGGACATATTTTGTGTTTTCAGCTGTTGGAATGTTGTTTTAGCTGTCAGATATTGGGACATTTTTGTGTTTGTCAGCTGTTGGAATGTTGTTTTAGCTGTCAGATATTGGGACATTTTTGTGTTTGTGAGCTGTTGGAATGTTGTTGTAGCTGTCAGATATTGGGACATTTTTGAGTTTGTCAGCTGTTGGAATGTTGTTTTAGCTGTCAGATATTGGGACATTTTTGAGTTTGTCAGCTGTTTGAATGTTGTTTTAGTTGTCAGATATTGGGACATTTTTGAGTTTGTCAGCTGTTGGAATGTTGTTTTAGTTGTTAGATATTTTGACATTTTTGAGTTTGTCAGCTGTTGAAATGTTGTTGTAGCTGTCAGATTTTGGGACATTTTTGAGTTTGTCAGCTTTTGAAATGTTGTTTTAGTTGTCAGATATTGGGACATTTTTGAGTTTGTCAGCTGTTGGAATGTTGTTTTAGTTGTCAGATATTGGGACTTTTTTGAGTTTGTCAGCTGTTGGAATGTTGTTTTAGCTGTCAGATATTGGGACATTTTTGAGTTTGTCAGTTGTTGGAATGTTGTTTTAGCTGTCAGATATTGGGACATTTTTAGTTTGTCAGCTGTTGGAATGTTGTTTTAGCTGTCAGATATTGGGACATTTTTGAGTTTGTCAGCTGTTGGAATGTTGTTTTAGTTGTCAGATATTGGGACATTTTTGAGTTTGTCAGTTGTTGGAATGTTCTTTTAGCTGTCAGATATTGGGACATTTTTGAGTTTGTCAGCTGTTGGAATGTTGTTTTAGTTGTCAGATATTAGGACATTTTTGAGTTTGTCAGTTGTTGGAATGTTGTTTTAGCTGTCAGATATTGGGACATTTTTGAGTTTGTCAGCTGTTGGAATGTTGTTTTAGCTGTCAGATATTGGCACATTTTTGAGTTTGTCAGCTGTTGGAATGTTGTTTTAGTTGTCAGATATTGGGACATTTTTGAGTTTGTCAGTTGTTGGAATGTTCTTTTAGCTGTCAGATATTGGGACATTTTTGAGTTTGTCAGCTGTTCGAATGTTGTTTTAGTTGTCAGATATTAGGACATTGTTGAGTTTGTCAGCTGTTGGAATGTTGTTTTAGCTGTCAGATATTGGGACATTTTTGAGTTTGTCAGCTGTTGGAATGTTGTTTTAGTTGTTAGATATTGGGACATTTTTGAGTTTATCAGCTGTTGGAATGCTTGTAGTTGTCAGATATTGGGACATTTTTGAGTTTGTCAGCTGTTGGAATGTTGTTTTAGCTGTCAGATATTGGGACATTTTTGAGTTTGTCAGCTGTTGGAATGTTGTTGTAGCTTTCAGATATTGGGACATTTTTGAGTTTGTCAGCTGTTGGAATGTTGTTGTAGCTGTCAGATATTGGGACATTTTTGAGTTTGTCAGCTGTTGGAATGTTCTTTTAGTTGTCAGATATTGGGACATTTTTGAGTTTGTCAGCTGTTGGAATGTTGTTTTAGCTGTCAGATATTGGGACATTTTTGAGTTTGTCAGCTGTTGGAATGTTGTTTTAGCTGTCAGATATTGGGACATTTTGAGTTTGTCAGCTGTTGGAATGCTTGTAGTTGTCAGATATTGGGACATTTTTGAGTTTGTCAGCTGTTGGAATGTTGTTGTAGCTGTCAGATATTGGGACATTTTTGAGTTTTTAAGCTGTTGGAATGTTGTTTTAGTTGTCAGATATTGGGACATTTTTGAGTGTTTTAGCTGTTGGAATGTTGTTTTAGTTGTCAGATATTGGGACATTTTTGAGTTTGTCAGCTGTTGGAATGTTGTTGTAGCTGTCAGATATTGGGACATTTTTGAGTTTGTCAGCTGTTGGAATGTTGTTTTAGTTGTCAGATATTGGGACATTTTTGAGTTTGTCAGCTGTTGGAATGTTGTTTTAGCTGTCAGATATTAGGACATTGTTGTGTTTGTCAGCTGTTGGAATGTTGTTTTAGGATTCAGATATTGGGACATTTTTATGTTTTTCAGCTGCTGGAATGTTGTTTTAGCTGTCAGATATTGGGACATATTTTGTGTTTTCAGCTGTTGGAATGTTGTTTTAGCTGTCAGATATTGGGACATTTTTGTGTTTGTCAGCTGTTGGAATGTTGTTTTAGCTGTCAGATATTGGGACATTTTTGTGTTTGTGAGCTGTTGGAATGTTGTTGTAGCTGTCAGATATTGGGACATTTTTGAGTTTGTCAGCTGTTGGAATGTTGTTTTAGCTGTCAGATATTGGGACATTTTTGAGTTTGTCAGCTGTTTGAATGTTGTTTTAGTTGTCAGATATTGGGACATTTTTGAGTTTGTCAGCTGTTGAAATGTTGTTTTAGTTGTTAGATATTTTGACATTTTTGAGTTTGTCAGCTGTTGAAATGTTGTTGTAGCTGTCAGATTTTGGGACATTTTTGAGTTTGTCAGCTTTGAAATGTTGTTTTAGTTGTCAGATATTGGGACATTTTTGAGTTTGTCAGCTGTTGGAATGTTGTTTTAGTTGTCAGATATTGGGACATTTTTGAGTTTGTCAGCTGTTGGAATGTTGTTTTAGCTGTCAGATATTGGGACATTTTTGAGTTTGTCAGTTGTTGGAATGTTGTTTTAGCTGTCAGATATTGGGACATTTTTAGTTTGTCAGCTGTTGGAATGTTGTTTTAGCTGTCAGATATTGGGACATTTTTGAGTTTGTCAGCTGTTGGAATGTTGTTTTAGTTGTCAGATATTGGGACATTTTTGAGTTTGTCAGTTGTTGGAATGTTCTTTTAGCTGTCAGATATTGGGACATTTTTGAGTTTGTCAGCTGTTGGAATGTTGTTTTAGTTGTCAGATATTAGGACATTGTTGAGTTTGTCAGCTGTTGGAATGTTGTTTTAGCTGTCAGATATTGGGACATTTTTGAGTTTGTCAGCTGTTGGAATGTTGTTTTAGTTGTTAGATATTGGGACATTTTTGAGTTTATCAGCTGTTGGAATGCTTGTAGTTGTCAGATATTGGGACATTTTTGAGTTTGTCAGCTGTTGGAATGTTGTTTTAGCTGTCAGATATTGGGACATTTTTGAGTTTGTCAGCTGTTGGAATGTTGTTGTAGCTTTCAGATATTGGGACATTTTTGAGTTTGTCAGCTGTTGGAATGTTGTTGTAGCTGTCAGATATTGGGACATTTTTGAGTTTGTCAGCTGTTGGAATGTTGTTTTAGTTGTCAGATATTTGGACATTTTTGAGTTTGTCAGCTGTTGGAATGTTGTTTTAGCTGTCAGATATTGGGACATTTTTGAGTTTGTCAGCTGTTGGAATGTTGTTGTAGCTGTCAGATATTGGGACATTTTTGAGTTTGTCAGCTGTTGGAATGTTGTTTTAGCTGTCAGATATTGGGACATTTTTGAGTTTGTCAGCTGTTTGAATGTTGTTTTAGTTGTCAGATATTGGGACATTTTTGAGTTTGTCAGCTGTTGAAATGTTGTTTTAGTTGTTAGATATTTTGACATTTTTGGAGTTTGTCAGCTGTTGAAATGTTGTTGTAGCTGTCAGATTTTGGGACATTTTTGAGTTTGTCAGCTTTTGAAATGTTGTTTTAGTTGTCAGATATTGGGACATTTTTGAGTTTGTCAGCTGTTGGAATGTTGTTTTAGTTGTCAGATATTGGGACATTTTTGAGTTTGTCAGCTGTTGGAATGTTGTTTTAGCTGTCAGATATTGGGACATTTTTGAGTTTGTCAGTTGTTGGAATGTTGTTTTAGCTGTCAGATATTGGGACATTTTTAGTTTGTCAGCTGTTGGAATGTTGTTTTAGCTGTCAGATATTGGGACATTTTTGAGTTTGTCAGCTGTTGGAATGTTGTTTTAGTTGTCAGATATTGGGACATTTTTGAGTTTGTCAGTTGTTGGAATGTTCTTTTAGCTGTCAGATATTGGGACATTTTTGAGTTTGTCAGCTGTTGGAATGTTGTTTTAGTTGTCAGATATTAGGACATTGTTGAGTTTGTCAGCTGTTGGAATGTTGTTTTAGCTGTCAGATATTGGGACATTTTTGAGTTTGTCAGCTGTTGGAATGTTGTTTTAGTTGTTAGATATTGGGACATTTTTGAGTTTATCAGCTGTTGGAATGCTTGTAGTTGTCAGATATTGGGACATTTTTGAGTTTGTCAGCTGTTGGAATGTTGTTTTAGCTGTCAGATATTGGGACATTTTTGAGTTTGTCAGCTGTTGGAATGTTGTTGTAGCTTTCAGATATTGGGACATTTTTGAGTTTGTCAGCTGTTGGAATGTTGTTGTAGCTGTCAGATATTGGGACATTTTTGAGTTTGTCAGCTGTTGGAATGTTGTTTTAGTTGTCAGATATTTGGACATTTTTGAGTTTGTCAGCTGTTGGAATGTTGTTTTAGCTGTCAGATATTGGGACATTTTTGAGTTTGTCAGCTGTTGGAATGTTGTTTTAGCTGTCAGATATTGGGACATGTTTGAGTTTGTCAGCTGTTGGAATGCTTGTAGTTGTCAGATATTGGGACATTTTTGAGTTTGTCAGCTGTTGGAATGTTGTTGTAGCTGTCAGATATTGGGACATTTTTGAGTTTTTAAGCTGTTGGAATGTTGTTTTAGTTGTCAGATATTGGGACATTTTTGAGTGTTTTAGCTGTTGGAATGTTGTTTTAGTTGTCAGATATTGGGACATTTTTGAGTTTGTCAGCTGTTGGAATGTTGTTGTAGCTGTCAGATATTGGGACATTTTTGAGTTTGTCAGCTGTTGGAATGTTGTTTTAGTTGTCAGATATTGGGACATTTTTGAGTTTGTCAGCTGTTGGAATGTTGTTTTAGCTGTCAGATATTAGGACATTGTTGTGTTTGTCAGCTGTTGGAATGTTGTTTTAGGATTCAGATATTGGGACATTTTTATGTTTTTCAGCTGCTGGAATGTTGTTTTAGCTGTCAGATATTGGGACATTTTTTCTGTTTTCAGCTGTTGGAATGTTGTTTTAGCTGTCAGATATTGGGACATTTTTGTGTTTGTCAGCTGTTGGAATGTTGTTTTAGCTGTCAGATATTGGGACATTTTTGTGTTTGTGAGCTGTTGGAATGTTGTTGTAGCTGTCAGATATTGGGACATTTTTGAGTTTGTCAGCTGTTGGAATGTTGTTTTAGCTGTCAGATATTGGGACATTTTTGAGTTTGTCAGCTGTTGGAATGTTGTTTTAGTTGTCAGATATTGGGACATTTTTGAGTTTGTCAGCTGTTGGAATGTTGTTTTAGTTGTTAGATATTGGGACATTTTGAGTTTGTCAGCTGTTGAAATGTTGTTGTAGCTGTCAGATATTGGGACATTTTTGAGTTTTTCAGCTGTTGGAATGTTGTTTTAGTTGTCAGATATTGGGACATTTTTGAGTTTGTCAGCTGTTGGAATGTTGTTGTAGCTGTCAGATATTGGACATTTTTGAGTTTGTCAGCTGATGGAATGTTGTTTTAGCTGTCAGATATTGGGACATTTTTGAGTTTGTCATCTGTTGGAATGTTGTTTTAGCTTTCAGATATTGGGACATTTTTGAGTTTGTCAGCTGTTGGAATGTTGTTGTAGCTGTCAGATATTGGACATTTTTGAGTTTGTCAGCTGTTGGAATGTTGTTTTAGTTGTCAGATATTGGAACATTTTTGAGTTTGTCAGCTGTTGGAATGTTGTTTTAGCTGTTAGATATTGGGACACTTTTGAGTTTGTCAGCTGTTGGAATGTTGTTGTAGCTGTCAGATATTGGGACATTTTTGAGTTTGTCAGCTGTTGGAATGCTTGTAGTTGTCAGATATTGGACATTTTTGAGTGTTTTAGCTGTTGGAATGTTGTTTTAGTTGTCAGATATTGGGACATTTTGAGTTTGTCAGCTGTTGGAATGTTGTTGTAGCTGTCAGATATTGGGACATTTTTGAGTTTGTCAGCTGTTGGAATGTTGTTTTAGTTGTCAGATATTGGGACATTTTTGAGTTTGTCAGCTGTTGGAATGTTGTTTTAGCTGTCAGATATTGGGACATTTTTGAGTTTGTCAGCTGTTGGAATGTTGTTTTAGTTGTCAGATATTGGGACATTTTTGAGTTTGTCAGCTGTTGGAATGTTGTTTTAGCTGTCAGATATTGGGACATTTTTGAGTTTGTCAGCTGTTGGAATGTTGTTTTAGCTGTCAGATATTGGGACATTTTTGAGTTTGTCAGCTGTTGGAATGTTGTTTTAGTTGTCAGATATTGGGAAATTTTTGAGTTTGTCAGCTGTTGGAATGTTGTTTTAGCTGTCAGATATTGGGACATTTTTGAGTTTGTCAGCTGTTGGAATGTTGTTTTAGCTGTCAGATATTGGGACATTTTTGAGTGTGTTAGCTGTTGGAATGTGGTTTTAGCTGTCAGATATTGGGACATTTTTGAGTTTGTCAGCTGTTGGAATGTTGTTTTAGCTGTCATATATTGGGACATTTTTTGAGTTTGTCAGCTGTTGGAATATTGTTTTAGCTGTCAGATATTGGGACATTTTTGAGTTTGTCAGCTGTTCGAATGTTGTTTTAGTTGTCAGATATTGGGACATTTTTGAGTTTGTCAGCTGTTGGAATGTTGTTTTAGCTGTCAGATATTGGGACATTTTTGAGTTTGTCAGCTGTTGGAATGTTGTTTTAGCTGTCAGATATTGGGACATTTTTGAGTTTGTCAGCTGTTGGAATGTTGTTTTAGCTGTCAGATATTGGGACATGTTTGAGTTTGTCAGCTGTTGGAATGCTTGTAGTTGTCAGATATTGGGACATTTTTGAGTTTGTCAGCTGTTGGAATGTTGTTGTAGCTGTCAGATATTGGGACATTTTTGAGTTTTTAAGCTGTTGGAATGTTGTTTTAGTTGTCAGATATTGGGACATTTTTGAGTGTTTTAGCTGTTGGAATGTTGTTTTAGTTGTCAGATATTGGGACATTTTTGAGTTTGTCAGCTGTTGGAATGTTGTTGTAGCTGTCAGATATTGGGACATTTTTGAGTTTGTCAGCTGTTGGAATGTTGTTTTAGTTGTCAGATATTGGGACATTTTTGAGTTTGTCAGCTGTTGGAATGTTGTTTTAGCTGTCAGATATTAGGACATTGTTGTGTTTGTCAGCTGTTGGAATGTTGTTTTAGGATTCAGATATTGGGACATTTTTATGTTTTTCAGCTGCTGGAATGTTGTTTTAGCTGTCAGATATTGGGACATTTTTTCTGTTTTCAGCTGTTGGAATGTTGTTTTAGCTGTCAGATATTGGGACATTTTTGTGTTTGTCAGCTGTTGGAATGTTGTTTTAGCTGTCAGATATTGGGACATTTTTGTGTTTGTGAGCTGTTGGAATGTTGTTGTAGCTGTCAGATATTGGGACATTTTTGAGTTTGTCAGCTGTTGGAATGTTGTTTTAGCTGTCAGATATTGGGACATTTTTGAGTTTGTCAGCTGTTGGAATGTTGTTTTAGTTGTCAGATATTGGGACATTTTTGAGTTTGTCAGCTGTTGGAATGTTGTTTTAGTTGTTAGATATTGGGACATTTTTGAGTTTGTCAGCTGTTGAAATGTTGTTGTAGCTGTCAGATATTGGGACATTTTTGAGTTTTTCAGCTGTTGGAATGTTGTTTTAGTTGTCAGATATTGGGACATTTTTGAGTTTGTCAGCTGTTGGAATGTTGTTGTAGCTGTCAGATATTGGGACATTTTTGAGTTTGTCAGCTGATGGAATGTTGTTTTAGCTGTCAGAT
>JAVGWX010000216.1:0-81438 GCA_036924085.1 Ariolimax columbianus | reverse complement strand
AGAGTCCCTATCTGTTTAGCTCGCCGAGAGTCCCTATCTGTTTAGCTCGTCGAGAGTCCCTATTTGTTTAGCTCGCCGAGAGTCCCTATCTGTTTAGCTCGCCGAGAGTCCCTATTTGTTTAGCTCGCCGAGAGTCCCTATCTGTTTAGCTGTTTAGCTCGTCGAGAGTCCCTATCTGTTTAGCTCGCCGAGAGTCCCTATCTGTTTAGCTGTTTAGCTCGCCAAGAGTCCCCTATCTATTTAGCTCGCCGAGAGTCCCTATCTGTTTAGCTCGCTGAGAGTCCCTATCTGTTTAGCTGTTTAGCTCGCCGAGAGTCTCTATCTGTTTAGCTCGCCGAGAGTCCCTATCTGTTTAGCTCGCCGAGAGTCCCTATCTGTTTAGCTGTTTAGCTCGCCGAGAGTCTCTATCTGTTTAGCTCGCCGAGAGTCCCTATCTGTTTAGCTCGCCGAGAGTCCCTATCTGTTTAGCTCGCCGAGTCCCTATTTCTTTAGCTCGCTGAGAATCCCTATCTGTTTAGCTTGCCGAGATTCCCTATCTGTTAGCTCGCCGAGATTCCCTATCTGTTTAGCTCGCCGAGAGTCCCTATCTGTTTAGCTTGCCGAGAGTCCCTATCTGTTTAGCTCGCCGAGAGTCCCTATCTGTTTAGCTCGCCGAGTCCCTATTTCTTTAGCTCGCCGAGAATCCCTCTTTTCAGCTCGCCGAGATTCCCTATCTGTTTAGCTCGCCGAGAGTCCCCTATCTGTTTAGCTCACCGAGAGTCCCTATCTGTTTAGCTCACCGAGAGTCCCTATCTGTTTAGCTCGCCGAGAGTCCCTATCTGTTTAGCTCGTCGAGAGTCCCTATTTGTTTAGCTCGCCGAGAGTCCCTATCTGTTTAGCTCGCCGAGAGTCCCTATCTGTTTAGCTCGCCGAGAGTCCCTATCTGTTTAGCTGTTTAGCTCGTCGAGAGTCCCTATCTGTTTAGCTCGCCGAGAGTCCCTATCTGTTTAGCTCGCCGAGAGTCCCTATCTGTTTAGCTCGCCGAGAGTCCCTATCTGTTTAGCTCGCCGAGAGTCCCTATCTGTTTAGCTGTTTAGCTCGCCAAGAGTCCCTATCTGTTTAGCTCGCCGAGAGTCCTTATCTGTTTAGCCCGCCGAGAGTCCTTATCTGTTTAGCTCGCTGAGAGTCCCTATCTGTTTAGCTGTTTAGCTCGCTGAGAGTCTCTATCTGTTTAGCTCGCCGAGAGTCCCTATCTGTTTAGCTCGCCGAGAGTCCCTATCTGTTTAGCTGTTTAGCTCGCCGAGAGTCTCTATCTGTTTAGCTCGCTGAGAGTCCCTATCTGTTTAGCTCGCTGAGTCCCTATTTCTTTAGCTCGCTGAGAATCCCTATCTGTTTAGCTCGCCGAGATTCCCTATCTGTTTAGCTCGCCGAGATTCCCTATCTGTTTAACTCCCCGAGAGTCCCTATCTGTTTAGCTCGCCGAGAGTCCCTATCTGTTTGGCTCGCCGAGAGTCCCTATCTGTTTAGCTCGCCGAGAGTCCCTATCTGTTTAGCTCGCCGAGAGTCCCTATCTGTTTAGCCTCCCGAGAGTCCCTATCTGTTTAGCTCGCCGAGAGTCCCTATCTGTTTAGCTCGCCGATAGTCCCTATCTGTTAGCTCGCCGAGAGTCCCTATCTGTTTAGCTCGCCGAGCGTCCTTATCTGTTTAGCTCGCCGAGACTCCCTATTTGTTTAGCTCGCCGAGAGTCCCTATCTGTTTAGCTCGGCGAGAGTCCCTATTTGTTTAGCTCGCCGAGAGTCCCTATCTGTTTACCTGTTTAGCTCGTCGAGAGTCCCTATCTGTTTAGCTCGCCGAGAGTCCCTATCTGTTTAGCTCGCCGAAAGTCCCTATCTGTTTAGCTCGCCGAGAGTCCCTATCTGTTTCGCTCGCCGAGAGTCCCTATCTGTTTAGCTGTTTAGCTCGCCAAGAGTCCCTATCTATTTAGCTCGCCGAGAGTCCCTATCTGTTTAGCTCGCTGAGAGTCCCTATCTGTTTAGCTGTTTAGCTCGCCGAGAGTCTCTATCTGTTTAGCTCGCCGAGAGTCCCTATCTGTTTAGCTCGCCGAGAGTCCCTATCTGTTTAGCTGTTTAGCTCGCCGAGAGTCTCTATCTGTTTAGCTCGCCGAGAGTCCCTATCTGTTTAGCTCGCCGAGAGTCCCTATCTGTTTAGCTCGCCGAGTCCCTATTTCTTTAGCTCGCTGAGAATCCCTATCTGTTTAGCTTGCCGAGATTCCCTATCTGTTTAGCTCGCCGAGATTCCCTATCTGTTTAGCTCGCCGAGAGTCCCTATCTGTTTAGCTTGCCGAGAGTCCCTATCTGTTTAGCTCGCCGAGAGTCCCTATCTGTTTAGCTCGCCGAGTCCCTATTTCTTTAGCTCGCCGAGAATCCCTCTTTTCAGCTCGCCGAGATTCCCTATCTGTTTAGCTCGCCGAGAGTCCCTATCTGTTTAGCTCACCGAGAGTCCCTATCTGTTTAGCTCACCGAGAGTCCCTATCTGTTTAGCTCGCCGAGAGTCCCTATCTGTTTAGCTCGTCGAGAGTCCCTATTTGTTTAGCTCGCCGAGAGTCCCTATCTGTTTAGCTCGCCGAGAGTCCCTATCTGTTTAGCTCGCCGAGAGTCCCTATCTGTTTAGCTGTTTAGCTCGTCGAGAGTCCCTATCTGTTTAACTCGCCGAGAGTCCCTATCTGTTTAGCTCGCCGAGAGTCCCTATCTGTTTAGCTCGCCGAGAGTCCCTATCTGTTTAGCTGTTTAGCTCGCCAAGAGTCCCTATCTGTTTAGCCCGCCGAGAGTCCTTATCTGTTTAGCTCGCTGAGAGTCCCTATCTGTTTAGCTGTTTAGCTCGCTGAGAGTCTCTATCTGTTTAGCTCGCCGAGAGTCCCTATCTGTTTAGCTCGCCGAGAGTCCCTATCTGTTTAGCTCGCCGAGAGTCCCTATCTGTTTAGCTGTTTAGCTCGCCGAGAGTCTCTATCTGTTTAGCTCGCTGAGAGTCCCTATCTGTTTAGCTCGCTGAGTCCCTATTTCTTTAGCTCGCTGAGAATCCCTATCTGTTTAGCTCGCCGAGATTCCCTATCTGTTTAGCTCGCCGAGATTCCCTATCTGTTTAACTCCCCGAGAGTCCCTATCTGTTTAGCTCGCCGAGAGTCCCTATCTGTTTGGCTCGCCGAGAGTCCCTATCTGTTTAGCTCGCCGAGAGTCCCTATCTGTTTAGCTCGCCGAGAGTCCCTATCTGTTTAGCTCGCCGAGAGTCCCTATCTGTTTAGCTCGCCGAGAGTCCCTATCTGTTTAGCTCGCCGATAGTCCCTATCTGTTTAGCTCGCCGAGAGTCCCTATCTGTTTAGCTCGCCGAGCGTCCTTATCTGTTTAGCTCGCCGAGACTCCCTATCTGTTTAGCTCGCCGAGCGTCCCTATCTGTTTAGCTCGCGAGAGTCCCTATCTGTTTAGCTCGCTGAGAGTCCCTATATGTTTAGCTCGCAGAGAGTCCTTAACTGTTTAGCTATTTAGCTCGCTGAGAGTCCCTATCTGTTTAGCTCGCTGAGAGTCCCTATCTGTTTAGCTCGCCGAGAGTCCCTATCTGTTTAGCTCGCCGAGAGTCACTATCTGTTTAGCTCGCCGAGAGTCCCTATCTGTTTAGCTCGCTGAGAGTCCCTATCTGTTTAGCTCACCGAGAGTCCCTATCTGTTTAGCTCGTCGAGAGTCCCTATCTGCTTAGCTCGCCGAGAGTCCCTATCTGTTTAGCTCGCCGAGAGTCCCTATCTGTTTAGCTCGCCGAGAGTCCCTATCTGTTTAGCTCGTTGAGAGTCCCTATCTGTTTAGCTCGCCGAGAGTCCCTATCTGTTTAGCTCGCCGAGAGTCCCTATCTGTTTAGCTCGCCGAGAGTCCCTATCTGTTTAGCTCGTCGAGAGTCCCTATCTGTTTAGCTCGCCGAGAGTCCCTATTTGTTTAGCTCGCCGAGAGTCCCTATCTGTTTAGCTGTTTAGCTCGTCGAGAGTCCCTATCTGTTTAGCTCCCCGAGAGTCCATATCTGTTTAGCTGGCCGAGAGTCCCTATCTGTTTAGCTGGCCGAGAGTCCCTATCTGTTTAGCTCGCCGAGATTCCCTATCTGTTTAGCTCGCCGAGATTCCCTATCTGTTTAGCTCGCCGAGAGTCCCTATCTGTTTAGCTCGCCGAGAGTCCCTATCTGTTTAGCTCGACGAGAGTCACTATCTGTTTAGCTCGCTGAGAGTCCCTATCTGTTTAGCTCGCCGAGAGTCCCTTTATGTTTAGCTCGCCGAGAGTCCCTAACTGTTTAGCTATTTAGTTCGCTGAGAGTCCCTATCTGTTTAGCTCGCCGAGAGTCCCTATCTGTTTAGCTCGCCGAGAGTCCCTATCTGTTTAGCTCGCCGAGAGTCCCTATCTGTTTAGCTCGCCGAGAGTCCCTATCTGTTTAGCTCGCCGAGTCCCTATTTCTTTAGCTCGCCGAGAATCCCTATCTGTTCAGCTCGCAGAGATTCCCTATCTGTTTAGCTCGTCGAGAGTCCCTATCTGTTTAGCTCGCTGAGAGTCCCTATCTGTTTAGCTCGCCGAGAGTCCCTATCTGTTTAGCTCGCCGAGAGTCCCTATCTGTTAGGCTCGCTGAGAGTCCTTATCTGTTTAGCTTGCTGAGAGTCCCTATCTGTTTAGCTCGCCGAGAGTCCCTATATGTTTAGCTCGACGAGAGTCACTATCTGTTTAGCTCGCTGAGAGTCCCTATCTGTTTATCTCGCCGAGAGTCCCTATATGTTTAGCTCGCTGAGAGTCCCTAACTGTTTAGCTATTTAGCTCGCTGAGAGTCCCTATCTGTTTAGCTCGCCGAGAGTCCCTATCTGTTTAGCTCGTCGAGAGTCCCTATTTGTTTAGCTCGCCGAGAGTCCCTATCTGTTTAGCTCGCCGAGAGTCCCTATCTGTTTAGCTCGCCGAGAGTCCCTATCTGTTTAGCTGTTTAGCTCGTCGAGAGTCCCTATCTGTTTAACTCGCCGAGAGTCCCTATCTGTTTAGCTCGCCGAGAGTCCCTATCTGTTTAGCTCGCCGAGAGTCCCTATCTGTTTAGCTGTTTAGCTCGCCAAGAGTCCCTATCTGTTTAGCCCGCCGAGAGTCCTTATCTGTTTAGCTCGCTGAGAGTCCCTATCTGTTTAGCTGTTTAGCTCGCTGAGAGTCTCTATCTGTTTAGCTCGCCGAGAGTCCCTATCTGTTTAGCTCGCCGAGAGTCCCTATCTGTTTAGCTCGCCGAGAGTCCCTATCTGTTTAGCTGTTTAGCTCGCCGAGAGTCTCTATCTGTTTAGCTCGCTGAGAGTCCCTATCTGTTTAGCTCGCTGAGTCCCTATTTCTTTAGCTCGCTGAGAATCCCTATCTGTTTAGCTCGCCGAGATTCCCTATCTGTTTAGCTCGCCGAGATTCCCTATCTGTTTAACTCCCCGAGAGTCCCTATCTGTTTAGCTCGCCGAGAGTCCCTATCTGTTTGGCTCGCCGAGAGTCCCTATCTGTTTAGCTCGCCGAGAGTCCCTATCTGTTTAGCTCGCCGAGAGTCCCTATCTGTTTAGCTCGCCGAGAGTCCCTATCTGTTTAGCTCGCCGAGAGTCCCTATCTGTTTAGCTCGCCGATAGTCCCTATCTGTTTAGCTCGCCGAGAGTCCCTATCTGTTTAGCTCGCCGAGCGTCCTTATCTGTTTAGCTCGCCGAGACTCCCTATCTGTTTAGCTCGCCGAGCGTCCCTATCTGTTTAGCTCGCCGAGAGTCCCTATCTGTTTAGCTCGCTGAGAGTCCCTATATGTTTAGCTCGCAGAGAGTCCTTAACTGTTTAGCTATTTAGCTCGCTGAGAGTCCCTATCTGTTTAGCTCGCTGAGAGTCCCTATCTGTTTAGCTCGCCGAGAGTCCCTATCTGTTTAGCTCGCCGAGAGTCACTATCTGTTTAGCTCGCCGAGAGTCCCTATCTGTTTAGCTCGCTGAGAGTCCCTATCTGTTTAGCTCACCGAGAGTCCCTATCTGTTTAGCTCGTCGAGAGTCCCTATCTGCTTAGCTCGCCGAGAGTCCCTATCTGTTTAGCTCGCCGAGAGTCCCTATCTGTTTAGCTCGCCGAGAGTCCCTATCTGTTTAGCTCGTTGAGAGTCCCTATCTGTTTAGCTCGCCGAGAGTCCCTATCTGTTTAGCTCGCCGAGAGTCCCTATCTGTTTAGCTCGCCGAGAGTCCCTATCTGTTTAGCTCGTCGAGAGTCCCTATCTGTTTAGCTCGCCGAGAGTCCCTATTTGTTTAGCTCGCCGAGAGTCCCTATCTGTTTAGCTGTTTAGCTCGTCGAGAGTCCCTATCTGTTTAGCTCCCCGAGAGTCCATATCTGTTTAGCTGGCCGAGAGTCCCTATCTGTTTAGCTGGCCGAGAGTCCCTATCTGTTTAGCTCGCCGAGATTCCCTATCTGTTTAGCTCGCCGAGATTCCCTATCTGTTTAGCTCGCCGAGAGTCCCTATCTGTTTAGCTCGCCGAGAGTCCCTATCTGTTTAGCTCGACGAGAGTCACTATCTGTTTAGCTCGCTGAGAGTCCCTATCTGTTTAGCTCGCCGAGAGTCCCTTTATGTTTAGCTCGCCGAGAGTCCCTAACTGTTTAGCTATTTAGTTCGCTGAGAGTCCCTATCTGTTTAGCTCGCCGAGAGTCCCTATCTGTTTAGCTCGCCGAGAGTCCCTATCTGTTTAGCTCGCCGAGAGTCCCTATCTGTTTAGCTCGCCGAGAGTCCCTATCTGTTTAGCTCGCCGAGTCCCTATTTCTTTAGCTCGCCGAGAATCCCTATCTGTTCAGCTCGCAGAGATTCCCTATCTGTTTAGCTCGTCGAGAGTCCCTATCTGTTTAGCTCGCTGAGAGTCCCTATCTGTTTAGCTCGCCGAGAGTCCCTATCTGTTTAGCTCGCCGAGAGTCCCTATCTGTTAGGCTCGCTGAGAGTCCTTATCTGTTTAGCTTGCTGAGAGTCCCTATCTGTTTAGCTCGCCGAGAGTCCCTATCTGTTTAGCTCGACGAGAGTCACTATCTGTTTAGCTCGCTGAGAGTCCCTATCTGTTTATCTCGCCGAGAGTCCCTATATGTTTAGCTCGCTGAGAGTCCCTAACTGTTTAGCTATT
The DNA here is from genome assembly GCA_036924085.1 of Ariolimax columbianus. Taxonomy (NCBI): domain Eukaryota; kingdom Metazoa; phylum Mollusca; class Gastropoda; order Stylommatophora; family Arionidae; genus Ariolimax; species Ariolimax columbianus. The sequence continues at coordinate 74,305 of JAVGWX010000216.1, read as the reverse complement.
TAGCTCGCTGAGAGTCCCTATCTGTTTAGCTCGCCGTAAGTCCCTATCTGTTAGGCTCGCTGAGAGTCCTTATCTGTTTAGCTTGCCGAGAGTCCCTATCTGTTTAGCTCTCCGAGAGTCCCTATCTGTTTAGCTCGCTGAGAGTCCCTATCTGTTTAGCTCGCCGAGTCCCTATTTCTTTAGCTCGCCGAGAATCCCTATCTTTTCAGCTCGCCGAGATTCCCTATCTGTTTAGCTCGCCGAGAGTCCCTATCTGTTTAGCTCGCCGAGAGTCCCTATATGTTTAGCTCGCTGAGAGTCCCTAACTGTTTAGCTATTTAGCTCGCTGAGAGTCCCTATCTGTTTAGCTCGCCGAGTCCCTATTTCTTTAGCTCGCCGAGAATCCCTATCTTTTCAGCTCGCCGAGATTCCCTATCTGTTTAGCTCGCCGAGAGTCCCTATCTGTTTAGCTCGCCGAGAGTCCCTATATGTTTAGCTCGCTGAGAGTCCCTAACTGTTTAGCTATTTAGCTCGCTGAGAGTCCCTATCTGTTTAGCTCGCTGAGAGTTCCTATCTGTTTAGCTCGCCGAGAGTCCATATCTGTTTAGCTCGTCGAGAGTCCCTATTTGTTTAGCTCGCCGAGAGTCCCTATCTGTTTAGCTCGCCGAGAGTCCCTATCTGTTTAGCTCGCCGATAGTCCCTATCTGTTTAGCTCGCTGAGAGTCCCTATCTGTTTAGCTCGCCGAGAGTCCCTATCTGTTTAGCTTGCTGAGAGTCCCTATCTGTTTAGCTCGCCGAGAGTCCCTATCTGTTTAGCTCGCGAGAGTCCCTATCTGTTTAGCTCGCCGAGAGTCCCTATCTGTTTAGCTCGCCGAAATTCCCTATCTGTTTAGCTCGCCGAGATTCCCTATCTGTTTAGCTCGCCAAGAGTCCCTATCTGTTTAGCTCGACGAGAGTCACTATCTGTTCAGCTCGCTGAGAGTCCCTATCTGTTTAGCTCGCCGAGATTCCCTAAATGTTTAGCTCGCCGAAAGTCCCTATCTGTTTAGCTCGCCGAGTCCCTATTTCTTTAGCTCGCCGAGAATCCCTCTTTTCAGCTCGCCGAGATTCCCTATCTGTTTAGCTCGCCGAGAGTCCCTATCTGTTTAGCTCACCGATAGTCCCTATCTGTTTAGCTCGCCGAGAGTCCCTATCTGTTTAGCTCGCCGAGAGTCCCTATCTGTTTAGCTCGCCGAGAGTTCCTATCTGTTTAGCTCGCCGAGAGTCCCCATCTGTTTAGCTCGCCGAGAGTCCCTATCTGTTTAGGTCGCCGAGAGTCCCTATCTGTTTAGCTCGCCGAGAGTCCCCATCTGTTTAGCTCGTCGAGAGTCCCTATTTGTTTAGCTCGCCGAGAGTCCCTATCTGATTAGCTCGCCGAGAGTCCCTATCTGTTTAGCTCGCCGAGAGTCCCTATCTGTTTAGCTCGCTGAGAGTCCCTATCTGTTTAGCTCGCCGAGAGTCCCTAACTGTTTAGCTATTTAGCTCGCTGAGAGTCCCTATCTGTTTAGCTCGCCGAGAGTCCCTATCTGTTTAGCTCGCCGAGAGTCCCTATCTGTTTAGCTCGCCGAGAGTCCCTATCTTTTTAGGTCGCCGAGAGTCCCTATCTGTTTGGCTCGCCGAGTCCCTATTTCTTTAGCTCACCGAGAATCCCTATCTGTTCAGCTCGCCGAGATTCCTTATCTGTTTAGCTCGCCGAGATTCCCTATCTGTTTAGCTCACCGAGAGTCCCTATCTGTTTAGCTCGCCGAGAGTCCCTATCTGTTTAGCTCGCCGAGAGTCCCTATCTGTTTAGCTCGCCGAGAGTCCCTATCTGTTTAGCTCGCTGAGAGTCCCTATCTGTTTGGCTCGCCGAGTCCCTATTTCTTTAGCTCGCCGAGAATCCCTATCTGTTCAGCTCGCCGAGAATCCCTATCTGTTCAGCTCGCCGAGATTCCCTATCTGTTTAGCTCACCGAGAGTCCCTATCTGTTTAGCTCGCCGAGAGTCCCTTTCTGTTTAGCTCGCCGAGAGTCCCTTTCTGTTTAGCTCGTCGAGAGTCCCTATTTGTTTAGCTCGCCGTGAGTCCCTATCTGTTTAGCTCGCCGAGAGTCCCTATCTGTTTAGCTCGCCGAGAGTCCCTATCTGTTTAGCTCGCCGAGAGTCCCTCTCTGTTTAGCTCGCCGAGAGTCCCTATCTGTTAGGCTCGCTGAGAGTCCCTATCTGTTAGGCTCGCTGAGAGTCCTTATCTGTTTAGCTCGCAGAGAGTCCCTATCTGTTTAGCTCGCCGAGAGTCCCTATCTATTTAGCTCGCCGAGAGTCCCTATCTGTTTAGCTCGCCGAAATTCCCTATCTGTTTAGCTCGCCGAGATTGCCTATCTGTTTAGCTCGCCGATAGTCCCTATCTGTTTAGCTCGCCGATAGTCCCTATCTGTTTAGCTCGCCAAGAGTCCCTATCTGTTTAGCTCGCCGAGAGTCCCTATCTGTTTAGCTCGCCGACAGTCCCTATCTGTTTAGCTCGCCGAGAGTCCCTTTCTGTTTAGCTCGCCGAGAGTCCCTATCTGTTTAGCTCTTTGAGAGTCCCTATCTGTTTAGCTCGCCGAGAGTCCCTATCTGTTTAGCTCGCCGAGAGTCCCTATCTGTTTAGCTCGTCGAGAGTCCCTATCTGTTTAGCTCGCCGAGAGTCCCTATCTGTTTAGCTCGCCGAGAGTCCCTATCTGTTAAGCTCGCCGAGAGTCCCTATCTGTTTAGCTCGCCGAGAGTCCCTATCTGTTTAGCTCGCCGAGAGTCCCTATCTGTTTAGCTCGCCGAGAGTCCCTATCTCTTTAGCTCGCCAAGAGTCCCTATCTGTTTAGCTCGCCGAGAGTCCCTATCTGTTTAGCTCGCTGAGAGTCCCTATCTGTTTAGCTCGCCGAGAGTCCCTATATGTTTAGCTCGCCGAGAGTCCCTAACTGTTTAGCTATTTAGCTTGCTGAGAGTCCCTATCTGTTTAGCTCGCCGTAAGTCCCTATCTGTTTAGCTCGCCGTAAGTCCCTATCTGATTAGCTCGCCGAGAGTCCCTATCTGTTTAGCTCGCCGAGAGTCCCTATCTGTTTAGCTCGCCGAGAGTCCCTATCTGTTTAGCTCGCCGAGTCCCTATTTCTTTAGCTCGCCGAGAATCCCTATCTTTTCAGCTCGCCGAGATTCCCTATCTGTTTAGCTCGCCGAGAGTCCCTATCTGTTTAGCTCACCAAGAGTCCCTATCTGTTTAGCTCGCAGAGAGTCCCTATCTTTTTAGCTCGCCGAGAGTCCCTATTTGTTTAGCTCCCTGAGAATCCCTATCTGTTTAGCTCGCCGAGAGTCCCTATCTGTTTAGCTCGCCGAGAGTCCCTATATGTTTAGCTCGACGAGAGTCACTATCTGTTTAGCTCGCTGAGAGTCCCTATCTGTTTAGCTCGCCGAGAGTCCCTATATGTTTAGTTCGCCGAGAGTCCCTAACTGTTTAGCTATTTAGCTCGCTGAGAGTCCCTATCTGTTTAGCTTGCCGTAAGTCCCTATCTGTTTAGCTCGCCGAGAGTCCCTATCTGTTTAGCTTGCCGAGAGTCCCTATCTGTTTAGCTCGCCGAGAGTCCCTATCTGTTTAGCTCGCCGATTCCCTATTTCTTTAGCTCGCCGAGAATCCCTATCTTTTCAGCTCGCCGAGATTCCCTATCTGTTTAGCTTGCCGAGAGTCCCTATCTGTTTAGCTCACCGACAGTCCCTATCTGTTTAGCTCGCCGAGAGTCCCTTTCTGTTTAGCTCGCCGAGAGTCCCTATCTGTTCAGCTCGCCGAGAGTCCCTATCTGTTTAGCTCGCTGAGTCCCTATTTCTTTAGCTCGCCGAGAATCCCTATCTTTTTAGCTCGCCGAGAGTCCCTATCTGTTTAGCTCGCTGAGAATCCCTATCTGTTTAGCTCGCTGAGAGTTCCTATCTGTTTAGCTCGCCGAGAGTCCCTATCTGTTTAGCTCGCCGAGAGTCCCTATCTGTTTAGCTCGCCGAGAGTCCCTATCTGTTTAGCTCGCCGAGAGTCCCTATCTGTTTAGCTCGCCGATAGTCCCTATCTGTTTAGCTCGACGAGAGTCACTATCTGTTTAGCTCGCTGATAGTCTCTATCTGTTTAGCTCGCCGAGAGTCCCTATATGTTTAGCTCGCCGAGAGTCCCTAACTGTTTAGCTATTTAGCTCGCTGAGAGTCCCTATCTGTTTAGCTCGCCGTAAGTCCCTATCTGTTTAGCTCGCCGAGAGTCCCTATCTGTTTAGCTCGCCGAGAGTCCCTATCTGTTTAGCTCGCCGAGAGTCCCTATCTGTTTAGCTCGCCGAGAGTCCCTATCTGTTTAGCTCGCCGAGAGTCCCTATCTGTTTAGCTCGCCGAGTCCCTATTTCTTTAGCTCGCCGAGAATCCCTCTTTTCAGCTCGCCGAGATTCCCTATCTGTTTAGCTCGCCGAGAGTCCCTATCTGTTTAGCTCACCGATAGTCCCTATCTGTTTAGCTCGCCGAGAGTCCCTATCTGTTTAGCTCGCCGAGAGTCCCTATCTGTTTAGCTCGTCGAGAGTCCCTATCTGTTTAGCTCGCCGAGAGTCCCTATCTGTTTCGCTCGCCGAGAGTCCCTATCTGTTTAGCTGTTTAGCTCGCCAAGAGTCCCTATCTATTTAGCTCGCCGAGAGTCCTTATCTGTTTAGCTCGCTGAGAGTCCCTATCTGTTTAGCTGTTTAGCTCGCCGAGAGTCTCTATCTGTTTAGCTCGCCGAGAGTCCCTATCTGTTTAGCTCGCCGAGAGTCCCTATCTGTTTAGCTCGCCGAGTCCCTATTTCTTTAGCTCGCCGAGAATCCCTCTTTTCAGCTCGCCGAGATTCCCTATCTGTTTAGCTCGCCGAGAGTCTTTATCTGTTTAGCTCACCGATAGTCCCTATCTGTTTAGCTCGCCGAGAGTCCCTATCTGTTTAGCTCGCCGAGAGTCCCTATCTGTTTAGCTCGCCGAGTCCCTATTTCTTTAGCTCGCCGAGAATCCCTATCTTTTCAGCTCGCCGAGATTCCCTATCTGTTTAGCTCGCCGAGAGTCCCTATCTGTTTAGCTCACCAAGAGTCCCTATCTGTTTAGCTCGCAGAGAGTCCCTATCTTTTTAGCTCGCCGAGAGTCCCTATTTGTTTAGCTCCCTGAGAATCCCTATCTGTTTAGCTCGCCGAGAGTCCCTATCTGTTTAGCTCGCCGAGAGTCCCTATATGTTTAGCTCGACGAGAGTCACTATCTGTTTAGCTCGCTGAGAGTCCCTATCTGTTTAGCTCGCCGAGAGTCCCTATATGTTTAGTTCGCCGAGAGTCCCTAACTGTTTAGCTATTTAGCTCGCTGAGAGTCCCTATCTGTTTAGCTTGCCGTAAGTCCCTATCTGTTTAGCTCGCCGAGAGTCCCTATCTGTTTAGCTTGCCGAGAGTCCCTATCTGTTTAGCTCGCCGAGAGTCCCTATCTGTTTAGCTCGCCGATTCCCTATTTCTTTAGCTCGCCGAGAATCCCTATCTTTTCAGCTCGCCGAGATTCCCTATCTGTTTAGCTTGCCGAGAGTCCCTATCTGTTTAGCTCACCGACAGTCCCTATCTGTTTAGCTCGCCGAGAGTCCCTTTCTGTTTAGCTCGCCGAGAGTCCCTATCTGTTCAGCTCGCCGAGAGTCCCTATCTGTTTAGCTCGCTGAGTCCCTATTTCTTTAGCTCGCCGAGAATCCCTATCTTTTTAGCTCGCCGAGAGTCCCTATCTGTTTAGCTCGCTGAGAATCCCTATCTGTTTAGCTCGCTGAGAGTTCCTATCTGTTTAGCTCGCCGAGAGTCCCTATCTGTTTAGCTCGCCGAGAGTCCCTATCTGTTTAGCTCGCCGAGAGTCCCTATCTGTTTAGCTCGCCGAGAGTCCCTATCTGTTTAGCTCGCCGATAGTCCCTATCTGTTTAGCTCGACGAGAGTCACTATCTGTTTAGCTCGCTGAGAGTCTCTATCTGTTTAGCTCGCCGAGAGTCCCTATATGTTTAGCTCGCCGAGAGTCCCTAACTGTTTAGCTATTTAGCTCGCTGAGAGTCCCTATCTGTTTAGCTCGCCGTAAGTCCCTATCTGTTTAGCTCGCCGAGAGTCCCTATCTGTTTAGCTCGCCGAGAGTCCCTATCTGTTTAGCTCGCCGAGAGTCCCTATCTGTTTAGCTCGCCGAGAGTCCCTATCTGTTTAGCTCGCCGAGAGTCCCTATCTGTTTAGCTCGCCGAGTCCCTATTTCTTTAGCTCGCCGAGAATCCCTCTTTTCAGCTCGCCGAGATTCCCTATCTGTTTAGCTCGCCGAGAGTCCCTATCTGTTTAGCTCACCGATAGTCCCTATCTGTTTAGCTCGCCGAGAGTCCCTATCTGTTTAGCTCGCCGAGAGTCCCTATCTGTTTAGCTCGTCGAGAGTCCCTATCTGTTTAGCTCGCCGAGAGTCCCTATCTGTTTCGCTCGCCGAGAGTCCCTATCTGTTTAGCTGTTTAGCTCGCCAAGAGTCCCTATCTATTTAGCTCGCCGAGAGTCCTTATCTGTTTAGCTCGCTGAGAGTCCCTATCTGTTTAGCTGTTTAGCTCGCCGAGAGTCTCTATCTGTTTAGCTCGCCGAGAGTCCCTATCTGTTTAGCTCGCAGAGAGTCCCTATCTGTTTAGCTCGCCGAGTCCCTATTTCTTTAGCTCGCTGAGAATCCCTATCTGTTTAGCTTGCCGAGATTCCCTATCTGTTTAGCTCGCCGAGATTCCCTATCTGTTTAGCTCGCCGAGAGTCCCTATCTGTTTAGCTTGCCGAGAGTCCCTATCTGTTTAGCTCGCCGAGAGTCCCTATCTGTTTAGCTCGCCGAGTCCCTATTTCTTTAGCTCGCCGAGAATCCCTCTTTTCAGCTCGCCGAGATTCCCTATCTGTTTAGCTCGCCGAGAGTCCCTATCTGTTTAGCTGTTTAGCTCGCTGAGAGTCTCTATCTGTTTAGCTGTTTAGCTCGCTGAGAGTCTCTATCTGTTTAGCTCGCCGAGAGTCCCTATCTGTTTAGCTCGCCGAGAGTCTCTATCTGTTTAGCTCGCCGAGAGTCCCTATCTGTTTAGCTCGCCGAATCCCTATTTCTTTAGCTCGCCGAGAATCCCTATCTGTTTAGCTCACCGAGAGTCCCTATCTGTTTAGCTCGCCGAGAGTCCCTATCTGTTTAGCTCGCCGAGAGTCCCTTTCTGTTTAGCTCGTCGAGAGTCCCTATTTGTTTAGCTCGCCGTGAGTCCCTATCTGTTTAGCTCGCCGAGAGTCCCTATCTGTTTAGCTCGCCGAGAGTCCCTATCTGTTTAGCTCGCCGAGAGTCCCTATCTGTTTAGCTCGCCGAGAGTCCCTCTCTGTTTAGCTCGCCGAGAGTCCCTATCTGTTAGGCTCGCTGAGAGTCCCTATCTGTTAGGCTCGCTGAGAGTCCTTATCTGTTTAGCTCGCCGAGAGTCCCTATCTGTTTAGCTCGCCGAGAGTCCCTATCTGTTTAGCTCGCCGAGTCCCTATTTTTTTAGCTCGCCGAGAATCCCTCTTTTCAGCTCGCCGAGATTCCCTATCTGTTTAGCTCGCCGAGAGTCCCTATCTGTTTAGCTCACCGATAGTCCCTATCTGTTTAGCTCGCCGAGAGTCCCTATCTGTTTAGCTCGCCGAGAGTCCCTATCTGTTTAGCTCGTCGAGAGTCCCTATCTGTTTAGCTCGCCGAGAGTCCCTATCTGTTTCGCTCGCCGAGAGTCCCTATCTGTTTCGCTCGCCGAGAGTCCCTATCTGTTTAGCTGTTTAGCTCGCCAAGAGTCCCTATCTATTTAGCTCGCCGAGAGTCCTTATCTGTTTAGCTCGCTGAGAGTCCCTATCTGTTTAGCTGTTTAGCTCGCCGAGAGTCTCTATCTGTTTAGCTCGCCGAGAGTCCCTATCTGTTTAGCTCGCCGAGAGTCCCTATCTGTTTAGCTGTTTAGCTCGCCGAGAGTCTCTATCTGTTTAGCTCGCCGAGAGTCCCTATCTGTTTAGCTCGCCGAATCCCTATTTCTTTAGCTCGCCGAGAATCCCAATCTGTTCAGCTCGCCGAGATTCCCTATCTGTTTAGCTCGCCGAGATTCCCTATCTGTTTAGCTCACCGAGAGTCCCTATCTGTTTAGCTCGCCGAGAGTCCCTTTCTGTTTAGCTCGCCGAGAGTCCCTTTCTGTTTAGCTCGTCGAGAGTCCCTATTTGTTTAGCTCGCCGTGAGTCCCTATCTGTTTAGCTCGCCGAGAGTCCCTATCTGTTTAGCTCGCCGAGAGTCCCTATCTGTTTAGCTCGCCGAGAGTCCCTATCTGTTTAGCTCGCCGAGAGTCCCTCTCTGTTTAGCTCGCCGAGAGTCCCTATCTGTTAGGCTCGCTGAGAGTCCCTATCTGTTAGGCTCGCTGAGAGTCCTTATCTGTTTAGCTCGCTGAGAGTCCCTATCTGTTTAGCTCGCCGAGAGTCCCTATCTATTTAGCTCGCTGAGAGTCCCTATCTGTTTAGCTCGCCGAAATTCCCTATCTGTTTAGCTCGCCGAGATTGCCTATCTGTTTAGCTCGCCGATAGTCCCTATCTGTTTAGCTCGCCGATAGTCCCTATCTGTTTAGCTCACCAAGAGTCCCTATCTGTTTAGCTCGCCGAGAGTCCCTATCTGTTTAGCTCGCAGACAGTCCCTATCTGTTTAGCTCGCCGAGAGTCCCTTTCTGTTTAGCTCGCCGAGAGTCCCTATCTGTTTAGCTCTTTGAGAGTCCCTATCTGTTTAGCTCGCCGAGAGTCCCTATCTGTTTAGCTCGCCGAGAGTCCCTATCTGTTTAGCTCGTCGAGAGTCCCTATCTGTTTAGCTCGCCGAGAGTCCCTATCTGTTAAGCTCGCCGAGAGTCCCTATCTGTTTAGCTCGCCGAGAGTCCCTATCTGTTTAGCTCGCCGAGAGTCCCTATCTGTTTAGCTCGCCAAGAGTCCCTATCTCTTTAGCTCGCCGAGAGTCCCTATCTGTTTAGCTCGCTGAGAGTCCCTATCTGTTTAGCTCGCCGAGAGTCCCTATATGTTTAGCTCGCCGAGAGTCCCTAACTGTTTAGCTATTTAGCTTGCTGAGAGTCCCTATCTGTTTAGCTCGCCGTAAGTCCCTATCTGTTTAGCTCGCCGTAAGTCCCTATCTGATTAGCTCGCTGAGAGTCCCTATCTGTTTAGCTCGCCGAGAGTCCCTATCTGTTTAGCTCGCTGAGAGTCCCTATCTGTTTAGCTCGCCGAGTCCCTATTTCTTTAGCTCGCCGAGAATCCCTATCTTTTCAGCTCGCCGAGATTCCCTATCTGTTTAGCTCGCCGAGAGTCCCTATCTGTTTAGCTCACCGAGAGTCCCTATCTGTTTAGCTCGCAGAGAGTCCCTATCTTTTTAGCTCGCCGAGAGTCCCTATTTGTTTAGCTCCCTGAGAATCCCTATCTGTTTAGCTCGACGAGAGTCACTATCTGTTTAGCTCGCTGAGAGTCCCTATCTGTTTAGCTCGCCGAGAGTCCCTAACTGTTTAGCTATTGAGCTCGCTGAGAGTCCCTATCTGTTTAGCTTGCCGTAAGTCCCTATCTGTTTAGCTCGCCGAGAGTCCCTATCTGTTTAGCTTGCCGAGAGTCCCTATCTGTTTAGCTCGCCGAGAGTCCCTATCTGTTTAGCTCGCCGTTTCCCTATTTCTTTAGCTCGCCGAGAATCCCTATCTTTTCAGCTCGCCGAGATTCCCTATCTGTTTAGCTTGCCGAGAGTCCCTATCTGTTTAGCTCACCGACAGTCCCTATCTGTTTAGCTCGCCGAGAGTCCCTTTCTGTTTAGCTCGCCGAGAGTCCCTATCTGTTCAGCTCGCCGAGAGTCCCTATCTGTTTAGCTCGCTGAGTCCCTATTTCTTTAGCTCGCCGAGAATCCCTATCTTTTTAGCTCGCCGAGAGTCCCTATCTGTTTAGCTCGCTGAGAATCCCTATCTGTTTAGCTCGCTGAGAGTTCCTATCTGTTTAGCTCGCGGAGAGTCCCTATATGTTTAGCTCGCCGAGAGTCCCTAACTGTTTAGCTATTTAGCTCGCTGAGAGTCCCTATCTGTTTAGCTCGCCGAGAGTCCATATCTGTTTAGCTCGCCGAGAGTCCCTATCTGTTCAGCTTGCCGAGAGTCCCTATCTGTTTAGCACGCTGAGAGTTCCTATCTGTTTAGCTCCCTGAGAGTCCCTATATGTTTAGCTCGCCGAGAGTCCCTAACTGTTTAGCTATTTAGCTCGCTGAGAGTCCCTATCTGTTTAGCTCGCTGAGAGTTCCTATCTGTTTAGCTCGCCGAGAGTCCCTATCTGTTTAGCTCGCCGAGAGTCCCTATCTGTTTAGCTCGCCGAGAGTCCCTATCTGTTTAGCTCGCCGAGAGTCCCTATCTGTTTAGCTCGCCGAGAGTCCCTATCTGTTTAGCTCGCCGAGAGTCCCTATCTGTTTAGCTCGACGAGAGTCACTATCTGTTTAGCTCGCTGAAAGTCTCTATCTGTTTAGCTCGCCGAGAGTCCCTATATGTTTAGCTCGCCGAGAGTCCCTAACTGTTTAGCTATTTAGCTCGCTGAGAGTCCCTATCTGTTTAGCTCGCCGTAAGTCCCTATCTGTTTAGCTCGCCGAGAGTCCCTATCTGTTTAGCTCGCCGAGAGTCCCTATCTGTTTAGCTCGCCGAGAGTCCCTATCTGTTTAGCTCGCCGAGAGTCCCTATCTGTTTAGCTCGCCGAGAGTCCCTATCTGTTTAGCTCGCCAAGTCCCTATTTCTTTAGCTCGCCGAGAATCCCTCTTTTCAGCTCGCCGAGATTCCCTATCTGTTTAGCTCGCCGAGAGTCCCTATCTGTTTAGCTCACCGATAGTCCCTATCTGTTTAGCTCGCCGAGAGTCCCTATCTGTTTAGCTCGCCGAGAGTCCCTATCTGTTTAGCTCGTCGAGAGTCCCTATTTGTTTAGCTCGCCGAGAGTCCCTATCTGTTTAGCTCGCCGAGAGTCCCTATTTGTTTAGCTCGCCGAGAGTCCCTATCTGTTTAGCTGTTTAGCTCGTCGAGAGTCCCTATCTGTTTAGCTCGCCGAGAGTCCCTATCTGTTTAGCTCGCCGAAAGTCCCTATCTGTTTAGCTCGCCGAGAGTCCCTATCTGTTTCGCTCGCCGAGAGTCCCTATCTGTTTAGCTGTTTAGCTCGCCAAGAGTCCCTATCTATTTAGCTCGCCGAGAGTCCCTATCTGTTTAGCTCGCTTAGAGTCCCTATCTGTTTAGCTGTTTAGCTCGCCGAGAGTCTCTATCTGTTTAGCTCGCCGAGAGTCCCTATCTGTTTAGCTCGCCGAGAGTCCCTATCTGTTTAGCTGTTTAGCTCGCCGAGAGTCTCTATCTGTTTAGCTCGCCGAGAGTCCCTATCTGTTTAGCTCGCCGAGAGTCCCTATCTGTTTAGCTCGCCGAGTCCCTATTTCTTTAGCTCGCTGAGAATCCCTATCTGTTTAGCTTGCCGAGATTCCCTATCTGTTTAGCTCGCCGAGATTCCCTATCTGTTTAGCTCGCCGAGAGTCCCTATCTGTTTAGCTTGCCGAGAGTCCCTATCTGTTTAGCTCGCCGAGAGTCCCTATCTGTTTAGCTCGCCGAGTCCCTATTTCTTTAGCTCGCCGAGAATCCCTCTTTTCAGCTCGCCGAGATTCCCTATCTGTTTAGCTCGCCGAGAGTCCCTATCTGTTTAGCTCACCGAGAGTCCCTATCTGTTTAGCTCACCGAGAGTCCCTATCTGTTTAGCTCGTCGAGAGTCCCTATTTGTTTAGCTCGCCGAGAGTCCCTATCTGTTTAGCTCGCCGAGAGTCCCTATCTGTTTAGCTCGCCGAGAGTCCCTATCTGTTTAGCTGTTTAGCTCGTCGAGAGTCCCTATCTGTTTAGCTCGCCGAGAGTCCCTATCTGTTTAGCTCGCCGAGAGTCCCTATCTGTTTAGCTCGCCGAGAGTCCCTATCTGTTTAGCTCGCCGAGAGTCCCTATCTGTTTAGCTGTTTAGCTCGCCAAGAGTCCCTATCTGTTTAGCTCGCCGAGAGTCCTTATCTGTTTAGCCCGCCGAGAGTCCTTATCTGTTTAGCTCGCTGAGAGTCCCTATCTGTTTAGCTATTTAGCTCGCTGAGAGTCTCTATCTGTTTAGCTCGCCGAGAGTCCCTATCTGTTTAGCTCGCCGAGAGTCCCTATCTGTTTAGCTGTTTAGCTCGCCGAGAGTCTCTATCTGTTTAGCTCGCTGAGAGTCCCTATCTGTTTAGCTCGCTGAGTCCCTATTTCTTTAGCTCGCTGAGAATCCCTATCTGTTTAGCTCGCCGAGATTCCCTATCTGTTTAGCTCGCCGAGATTCCCTATCTGTTTAACTCCCCGAGAGTCCCTATCTGTTTAGCTCGCCGAGAGTCCCTATCTGTTTGGCTCGCCGAGAGTCCCTATCTGTTTAGCTCGCCGAGAGTCCCTATCTGTTTAGCTCGCCGAGAGTCCCTATCTGTTTAGCCTCCCGAGAGTCCCTATCTGTTTAGCTCGCCGAGAGTCCCTATCTGTTTAGCTCGCCGATAGTCCCTATCTGTTTAGCTCGCCGAGAGTCCCTATCTGTTTAGCTCGCCGAGCGTCCTTATCTGTTTAGCTCGCCGAGACTCCCTATTTGTTTAGCTCGCCGAGAGTCCCTATCTGTTTAGCTCGGCGAGAGTCCCTATTTGTTTAGCTCGCCGAGAGTCCCTATCTGTTTACCTGTTTAGCTCGTCGAGAGTCCCTATCTGTTTAGCTCGCCGAGAGTCCCTATCTGTTTAGCTCGCCGAAAGTCCCTATCTGTTTAGCTCGCCGAGAGTCCCTATCTGTTTCGCTCGCCGAGAGTCCCTATCTGTTTAGCTGTTTAGCTCGCCAAGAGTCCCTATCTATTTAGCTCGCCGAGAGTCCCTATCTGTTTAGCTCGCTGAGAGTCCCTATCTGTTTAACTGTTTAGCTCGCCGAGAGTCTCTATCTGTTTAGCTCGCCGAGAGTCCCTATCTGTTTAGCTCGCCGAGAGTCCCTATCTGTTTAGCTGTTTAGCTCGCCGAGAGTCTCTATCTGTTTAGCTCGCTGAGAGTCCCTATCTGTTTAGCTCGCCGAGAGTCCCTATCTGTTTAGCTCGCCGAGTCCCTATTTCTTTAGCTCGCTGAGAATCCCTATCTGTTTAGCTTGCCGAGATTCCCTATCTGTTTAGCTCGCCGAGATTCCCTATCTGTTTAGCTCGCCGAGAGTCCCTATCTGTTTAGCTTGCCGAGAGTCCCTATCTGTTTAGCTCGCCGAGAGTCCCTATCTGTTTAGCTCGCCGAGTCCCTATTTCTTTAGCTCGCCGAGAATCCCTCTTTTCAGCTCGCCGAGATTCCCTATCTGTTTAGCTCGCCGAGAGTCCCTATCTGTTTAGCTCACCGAGAGTCCCTATCTGTTTAGCTCACCGAGAGTCCCTATCTGTTTAGCTCGCCGAGAGTCCCTATCTGTTTAGCTCGTCGAGAGTCCCTATTTGTTTAGCTCGCCGAGAGTCCCTATCTGTTTAGCTCGCCGAGAGTCCCTATCTGTTTAGCTCGCTGAGAGTCCCTATCTGTTTAGCTGTTTAGCTCGTCGAGAGTCCCTATCTGTTTAGCTCGCCGAGAGTCCCTATCTGTTTAGCTCGCCGAGAGTCCCTATCTGTTTAGCTCGCCGAGAGTCCCTATCTGTTTAGCTGTTTAGCTCGCCAAGAGTCCCTATCTGTTTAGCCCGCCGAGAGTCCTTATCTGTTTAGCTCGCTGAGAGTCCCTATCTGTTTAGCTGTTTAGCTCGCTGAGAGTCTCTATCTGTTTAGCTCGCCGAGAGTCCCTATCTGTTTAGCTCGCCGAGAGTCCCTATCTGTTTAGCTCGCCGAGAGTCCCTATCTGTTTAGCTGTTTAGCTCGCCGAGAGTCTCTATCTGTTTAGCTCGCTGAGAGTCCCTATCTGTTTAGCTCGCTGAGTCCCTATTTCTTTAGCTCGCTGAGAATCCCTATCTGTTTAGCTCGCCGAGATTCCCTATCTGTTTAGCTCGCCGAGATTCCCTATCTGTTTAACTCCCCGAGAGTCCCTATCTGTTTAGCTCGCCGAGAGTCCCTATCTGTTTGGCTCGCCGAGAGTCCCTATCTGTTTAGCTCGCCGAGAGTCCCTATCTGTTTAGCTCGCCGAGAGTCCCTATCTGTTTAGCTCGCCGAGAGTCCCTATCTGTTTAGCTCGCCGAGAGTCCCTATCTGTTTAGCTCGCCGATAGTCCCTATCTGTTTAGCTCGCCGAGAGTCCCTATCTGTTTAGCTCGCCGAGCGTCCTTATCTGTTTAGCTCGCCGAGACTCCCTATCTGTTTAGCTCGCCGAGCGTCCCTATCTGTTTAGCTCGCCGAGAGTCCCTATCTGTTTAGCTCGCTGAGAGTCCCTATATGTTTAGCTCGCAGAGAGTCCTTAACTGTTTAGCTATTTAGCTCGCTGAGAGTCCCTATCTGTTTAGCTCGCTGAGAGTCCCTATCTGTTTAGCTCGCCGAGAGTCCCTATCTGTTTAGCTCGCCGAGAGTCACTATCTGTTTAGCTCGCCGAGAGTCCCTATCTGTTTAGCTCGCTGAGAGTCCCTATCTGTTTAGCTCACCGAGAGTCCCTATCTGTTTAGCTCGTCGAGAGTCCCTATCTGCTTAGCTCGCCGAGAGTCCCTATCTGTTTAGCTCGCCGAGAGTCCCTATCTGTTTAGCTCGCCGAGAGTCCCTATCTGTTTAGCTCGTTGAGAGTCCCTATCTGTTTAGCTCGCCGAGAGTCCCTATCTGTTTAGCTCGCCGAGAGTCCCTATCTGTTTAGCTCGCCGAGAGTCCCTATCTGTTTAGCTCGTCGAGAGTCCCTATCTGTTTAGCTCGCCGAGAGTCCCTATTTGTTTAGCTCGCCGAGAGTCCCTATCTGTTTAGCTGTTTAGCTCGTCGAGAGTCCCTATCTGTTTAGCTCCCCGAGAGTCCATATCTGTTTAGCTGGCCGAGAGTCCCTATCTGTTTAGCTGGCCGAGAGTCCCTATCTGTTTAGCTCGCCGAGATTCCCTATCTGTTTAGCTCGCCGAGATTCCCTATCTGTTTAGCTCGCCGAGAGTCCCTATCTGTTTAGCTCGCCGAGAGTCCCTATCTGTTTAGCTCGACGAGAGTCACTATCTGTTTAGCTCGCTGAGAGTCCCTATCTGTTTAGCTCGCCGAGAGTCCCTTTATGTTTAGCTCGCCGAGAGTCCCTAACTGTTTAGCTATTTAGTTCGCTGAGAGTCCCTATCTGTTTAGCTCGCCGAGAGTCCCTATCTGTTTAGCTCGCCGAGAGTCCCTATCTGTTTAGCTCGCCGAGAGTCCCTATCTGTTTAGCTCGCCGAGAGTACCTATCTGTTTAGCTCGCCGAGTCCCTATTTCTTTAGCTCGCCGAGAATCCCTATCTGTTCAGCTCGCAGAGATTCCCTATCTGTTTAGCTCGTCGAGAGTCCCTATCTGTTTAGCTCGCTGAGAGTCCCTATCTGTTTAGCTCGCCGAGAGTCCCTATCTGTTTAGCTCGCCGAGAGTCCCTATCTGTTAGGCCGCTGAGAGTCCTTATCTGTTTAGCTTGCTGAGAGTCCCTATCTGTTTAGCTCGCCGAGAGTCCCTATCTGTTTAGCTCGCCGAGAGTCCCTATATGTTTAGCTCGCTGAGAGTCCCTAACTGTTTAGCTATTTAGCTCGCTGAGAGTCCCTATCTGTTTAGCTCGCCGTAAGTCCCTATCTGTTAGGCTCGCTGAGAGTCCTTATCTGTTTAGCTTGCCGAGAGTCCCTATCTGTTTAGCTCTCCGAGAGTCCCTATCTGTTTAGCTCGCTGAGAGTCCCTATCTGTTTAGCTCGCCGAGTCCCTATTTCTTTAGCTCGCCGAGAATCCCTATCTTTTCAGCTCGCCGAGATTCCCTATCTGTTTAGCTCGCCGAGAGTCCCTATCTGTTTAGCTCGCCGAGAGTCCCTATATGTTTAGCTCGCTGAGAGTCCCTAACTGTTTAGCTATTTAGCTCGCTGAGAGTCCCTATCTGTTTAGCTCGCCGAGTCCCTATTTCTTTAGCTCGCCGAGAATCCCTATCTTTTCAGCTCGCCGAGATTCCCTATCTGTTTAGCTCGCCGAGAGTCCCTATCTGTTTAGCTCGCCGAGAGTCCCTATATGTTTAGCTCGCTGAGAGTCCCTAACTGTTTAGCTATTTAGCTCGCTGAGAGTCCCTATCTGTTTAGCTCGCTGAGAGTTCCTATCTGTTTAGCTCGCCGAGAGTCCATATCTGTTTAGCTCGTCGAGAGTCCCTATTTGTTTAGCTCGCCGAGAGTCCCTATCTGTTTAGCTCGCCGAGAGTCCCTATCTGTTTAGCTCGCCGATAGTCCCTATCTGTTTAGCTCGCTGAGAGTCCCTATCTGTTTAGCTCGCCGAGAGTCCCTATCTGTTTAGCTTGCTGAGAGTCCCTATCTGTTTAGCTCGCCGAGAGTCCCTATCTGTTTAGCTCGCGAGAGTCCCTATCTGTTTAGCTCGCCGAGAGTCCCTATCTGTTTAGCTCGCCGAAATTCCCTATCTGTTTAGCTCGCCGAGATTCCCTATCTGTTTAGCTCGCCAAGAGTCCCTATCTGTTTAGCTCGACGAGAGTCACTATCTGTTCAGCTCGCTGAGAGTCCCTATCTGTTTAGCTCGCCGAGATTCCCTAAATGTTTAGCTCGCCGAAAGTCCCTATCTGTTTAGCTCGCCGAGTCCCTATTTCTTTAGCTCGCCGAGAATCCCTATCTTTTCAGCTCGCTGAGATTCCCTATCTGTTTAGCTCGTCGAGAGTCCCTATTTGTTTAGCTCGCCGAGAGTCCATATCTGTTTAGCTGGCCGAGAGTCCCTATCTGTTTAGCTCGCCGAGAGTCCCTATCTGTTAGGCTCGCTGAGAGTCCTTATCTGTTTAGCTCGCTGAGAGTCCCTATCTGTTTAGCTCGCCGAGAGTCCCTATCTGTTTAGCTCGCCGAGAGTCCCTATCTGTTTAGCTCGCCGAGAGTCCCTATCTGTTTAGCTCGCCGAGAGTCCCTATCTGTTTAGCTCGACGAGAGTCCCTATCTGTTTAGCTCGACGAGAGTCACTATCTGTTTAGCTCGCTGAGAGTCTCTATCTGTTTAGCTCGCCGAGAGTCCCTATATGTTTAGCTCGCCGAGAGTCCCTAACTGTTTAGCTATTTAGCTCGCTGAGAGTCCCTATCTGTTTAGCTCGCCGTAAGTCCCTATCTGTTTAGCTCGCCGAGAGTCCCTATCTGTTTAGCTCGCCGAGAGTCCCTATCTGTTTAGCTCGCCGAGAGTCCCTATCTGTTTAGCTCGCCGAGAGTCCCTATCTGTTTAGCTCGCCGAGAGTCCCTATCTGTTCAGCTCGCCGAGTCCCTATTTCTTTAGCTCGCCGAGAATCCCTCTTTTCAGCTCGCCGAGATTTCCTATCTGTTTAGCTCGCCGAGAGTCCCTATCTGTTTAGCTCACCGAGAGTCCCTATCTGTTTAGCTCGCCGAGAGTCCCTATCTGTTTAGCTCGCCGAGAGTCCCTATCTGTTTAGCTCGACGAGAGTCCCTATTTGTTTAGCTCGCCGAGAGTCCCTATCTGTTTAGCTCGCCGACAGTCCCTATCTGTTTAGCTCGCCGAGAGTCCCTATCTGTTTAGCTGTTTAGCTCGCCGAGAGTCCCTATCTGTTTAGCTCGCCGAGAGTCCCTATCTGTTTAGCTCGCCGAGAGTCCCTATCTGTTTAGCTCGCCGAGAGTCCCTATCTGTTTAGCTCGCCGAGAGTCCCTATCTGTTTAGCTCGCCTAGAGTCCCTATCTGTTTAGCTGTTTAGCTCGCCAAGAGCCCTATCTGTTTAGCTCGCCGAGAGTCCTTATCTGTTTAGCTCGCTGAGAGTCCCTATCTGTTTAGCTGTTTAGCTCGCCGAGAGTCTCTATCTGTTTAGCTCGCCGAGAGTCCCTATCTGTTTAGCTCGCCGAGAGTCCCTATCTGTTTAGCTCGCTGAGAGTCCCTATCTGTTTAGCTCGCCGAGTCCCTATTTCTTTAGCTCGCTGAGAATCCCTATCTGTTTAGCTCGCCGAGATTCCCTATCTGTTTAGCTCGCCGAGATTCCCTATCTGTTTAACTCCCCGAGAGTCCCTATCTGTTTAGCTCGCCGAGAGTCCCTATCTGTTTGGCTTGCCGAGAGTCCCTATCTGTTTAGCTCGCCGAGAGTCCCTATCTGTTTAGCTCGCCGAGAGTCCCTATCTGTTTAGCTCGCCGAGAGTCCCTATCTGTTTAGCTCGCCGAGAGTCCCTATCTGTTTAGCTCGCCGATAGTCCCTATCTGTTTAGCTCGCCGAGAGTCCCTATCTGTTTAGCTCGCCGAGCGTCCTTATCTGTTTAGCTCGCCGAGACTCCCTATCTGTTTAGCTCGCCGAGCGTCCCTATCTCTTTAGCTCGCCGAGAGTCCCTATCTGTTTAGCTCGCCGAGAGTCCCTATATGTTTAGCTCGCAGAGAGTCCCTAACTGTTTAGCTATTTAGCTCGCTGAGAGTCCCTATCTGTTTAGCTCGCTGAGAGTCCCTATCTGTTTAGCTCGCCGAGAGTCCCTATCTGTTTAGCTCGCCGAGAGTCCCTATCTGTTTAGCTCGCCGAGAGTCCCTATCTGTTTAGCTCGCCGAGAGTCACTATCTGTTTAGCTCGCCGAGAGTCCCTATCTGTTTAGCTCGCTGAGAGTCCCTATCTGTTTAGCTCGCCGAGAGTCCCTATCTGCTTAGCTCGCCGAGAGTCCCTATCTGTTTAGCTCGCCGAGAGTCCCTATCTGTTTAGCTTGTTGAGAGTCCCTATCTGTTTAGCTCGCCGAGAGTCCCTATCTGTTTAGCTCGCCGAGAGTCCCTATCTGTTTAGCTCGCCGAGAGTCCCTATCTGTTTAGCTCGCCGAGAGTCCCTATCTGTTTAGCTCGCCGAGAGTCCCTATCTGTTTAGCACGTCGAGAGTCCCTATCTGTTTAGCTCGCCGAGAGTCCCTATTTGTTTAGCTCGCCGAGAGTCCCTATCTGTTTAGCTGTTTAGCTCGCCGAGAGTCCCTATCTGTTTAGCTCCCCGAGAGTCCCTATCTGTTTAGTTCGCCGAGAGTCCATATCTGTTTAGCTCGCCGAGAGTCCCTATCTGTTTAGCTCGCAGAGAGTCCCTATCTGTTTAGCTCGCCAAGATTCCCTATCTGTTTAGCTCGACGAGAGTCACTATCTGTTTAGCTCGCTGAGAGTCCCTATCTGTTTAGCTCGCCGAGAGTCCCTTTATGTTTAGCTCGCCGAGAGTCCCTAACTGTTTAGCTATTTAGCTCGCTGAGAGTCCCTATCTGTTTAGCTCGCCGAGAGTCCCTATCTGTTTAGCTCGCCGAGAGTCCCTATCTGTTTAGCTCGCCGAGAGTCCCTATCTGTTTAGCTCGCCGAGAGTCCCTATCTGTTTAGCTCGCCGAGTCCCTATTTCTTTAGCTCGCCGAGAATCCCTATCTGTTCAGCTCGCAGAGATTCCCTATCTGTTCAGCTCGCAGAGATTCCCTATCTGTTTAGCTCGCCGAGAGTCCCTATCTGTTTAGCTCGCCGAGAGTCCCTATCTGTTTAGCTCGCCGAGAGTCCCTATCTGTTTAGCTCTTCGAGAGTCCCTATCTGTTTAGCTCGCTGAGAGTCCCTATCTGTTTAGCTCGCTGAGAGTTCCTATCTGTTTAGCTCGCCGAGAGTCCCTATATGTTTAGCTCGCCGAGAGTCCCTAACTGTTTAGCTATGTAGCTCGCTGAGAGTCCCTCTCTGTTTAGCTCGCTGAGAGTTCCTATCTGTTTAGCTCGCCGAGAGTCCATATCTGTTTAGCTCGCCGAGAGTCCCTATCTGTTTAGCTCGTCGAGAGTCCCTATTTGTTTAGCTCGCCGAGAGTCCCTATCTGTTTAGCTCGCCGAGAGTCCCTTTATGTTTAGCTCGCCGAGAGTCCCTAACTGTTTAGCTATTTAGCTCGCTGAGAGTCCCTATCTGTTTAGCTCGCCGAGAGTCCCTATCTGTTTAGCTCGCCGAGAGTCCCTATCTGTTTAGCTCGCCGAGAGTCCCTATCTGTTTAGCTCGCCGAGAGTCCCTATCTGTTTAGCTCGCCGAGTCCCTATTTCTTTAGCTCGCCGAGAATCCCTATCTGTTCAGCTCGCAGAGATTCCCTATCTGTTCAGCTCGCAGAGATTCCCTATCTGTTTAGCTCGCCGAGAGTCCCTATCTGTTTAGCTCGCCGAGAGTCCCTATCTGTTTAGCTCTTCGAGAGTCCCTATCTGTTTAGCTCGCTGAGAGTCCCTATCTGTTTAGCTCGCTGAGAGTTCCTATCTGTTTAGCTCGCCGAGAGTCCCTATATGTTTAGCTCGCCGAGAGTCCCTAACTGTTTAGCTATGTAGCTCGCTGAGAGTCCCTCTCTGTTTAGCTCGCTGAGAATTCCTATCTGTTTAGCTCGCCGAGAGTCCATATCTGTTTAGCTCGCCGAGAGTCCCTATCTGTTTAGCTCGTCGAGAGTCCCTATTTGTTTAGCTCGCCGAGAGTCCCTATCTGTTTAGCTCGCCGAGAGTCCCTTTATGTTTAGCTCGCCGAGAGTCCCTAACTGTTTAGCTATTTAGCTCGCTGAGAGTCCCTATCTGTTTAGCTCGCCGAGAGTCCCTATCTGTTTAGCTCGCTGAGAGTCCCTATCTGTTTAGCTCGCCGAGAGTCCCTATCTGTTTAGCTCGCCGAGAGTCCCTATCTGTTTAGCTCGCCGAGTCCCTATTTCTTTAGCTCGCCGAGAATCCCTATCTGTTCAGCTCGCAGAGATTCCCTATCTGTTCAGCTCGCAGAGATTCCCTATCTGTTTAGCTCGCCGAGAGTCCCTATCTGTTTAGCTCGCCGAGAGTCCCTATCTGTTTAGCTCTTCGAGAGTCCCTATCTGTTTAGCTCGCTGAGAGTCCATATCTGTTTAGCTCGCTGAGAGTTCCTATCTGTTTAGCTCGCCGAGAGTCCCTATATGTTTAGCTCGCCGAGAGTCCCTAACTGTTTAGCTATGTAGCTCGCTGAGAGTCCCTCTCTGTTTAGCTCGCTGAGAGTTCCTATCTGTTTAGCTCGCCGAGAGTCCATATCTGTTTAGGACGCCGAGAGTCCCTATCTGTTTAGCTCGTCGAGAGTCCCTATTTGTTTAGCTCGCCGAGAGTCCCTATCTGTTTAGCTCGCCGAGAGTCCCTATCTGTTTAGCTCGCCGATAGTCCCTATCTGTTTAGCTCGCTGAGAGTCCCTATCTGTTTAGCTCGCCGAGAGTCCCTATCTGTTTAGCTCGCCGAGAGTCCCTATCTGTTAGGCTCGCTGAGAGTCCTTATCTGTTTAGCTTGCTGAGAGTCCCTATCTGTTTAGCTCGCCGAGAGTCCCTATCTGTTTAGCTCGACGAGAGTCACTATCTGTTTAGCTCGCTGAGAGTCCCTGTCTGTTTAGCTCGCCGAGAGTCCCTATATGTTTAGCTCGCCGAGAGTCCCTAAATGTTTAGCTATTTAGCTCGCTGAGAGTCCCTATCTGTTTAGCTCGCCGTAAGTCCCTATCTGTTTAGCTCGCCGAGAGTCCCTATCTGTTTAGCTCGCCGAGAGTCCCTATCTGTTTAGCTCGCCGAGAGTCCCTATCTGTTTAGCTCGCCGAGTCCCTATTTCTTTAGCTCGCCGAGAATACCTATCTTTTCAGCTCGCCGAGATTCCCTATCTGTTTAGCTCGCCGAGAGTCCCTATCTGTTTAGCTCACCGAGAGTCCCTATCTGTTTAGCTCGCCGAGAGTCCCTATCTGTTTAGCTCGTCGAGAGTCCCTATTTGTTTAGCTCGCCGAGAGTCCCTATCTGTTTAGCTCGCCGAGAGTCCCTATCTGTTTAGCTCTCTGAGAGTCCCTATCTGTTAGGCTCGTTGAGAGTCCCTATCTGTTAGGCTCGCTGAGAGTCCTTATCTGTTTAGCTCGCCGAGAGTCCCTATCTGTTTAGCTCGCCGAGAGTCCCTATCTGTTTAGCTCGCCGAGAGTCCCTATCTGTTTAGCTCGCCGAGATTGCCTATCTGTTTAGCTCGCCGAGATTCCCTATCTGTTTAGCTCGCTGAGAGTCCCTATCTGTTTAGCTCGCCGAGAGTCCCTATCTGTTTAGCTCGCCGATAGTCCCTATCTGTTTAGCTCGCCAAGAGTCCCTATCTGTTTAGCTCACCGAGAGTCCCTATCTGTTTAGCTCGCCGAGAGTCCCTATCTGTTTAGCTCGCCGAGAGTCCCTATCTGTTAGGCTCGCTGAGAGTCCTTATCTGTTTAGCTTGGCGAGAGTCCCTATCTGTTTAGCTCTCCGAGAGTCCCTATCTGTTTAGCTCGCCGAGAGTCCCTATGTGTTTAGCTCGCCGAGATTGCCTATCTGTTTAGCTCGCCGAGATTCCCTATCTGTTTAGCTCGCTGAGAGTCCCTATCTGTTTAGCTTGCCGAGAGTCCCTATCTGTTTAGCTCGCCGAGAGTCCCTATCTGTTAGGCTCGCTGAGAGTCCCTATCTGTTAGGCTCGCTGAGAGTCATCTGTTTAGCTCGCCGAGAGTCCCTATCTGTTTAGCTTGCCGAGAGTCCCTTTCTGTTTAGCTCGCCGAGCGTCACTATTTGTTTAGCTCGCCGAGAGTCCCTATCTGTTTAGCTCGCTGAGAGTCCCTATCTGTTTAGCTCGCCGAGAGTCCCTATCTGTTTAGCTCGCCGATAGTCCCTATCTGTTTAGCTCGCCAAGAGTCCCTATCTGTTTAGCTCGCTG
The DNA here is from genome assembly GCA_036924085.1 of Ariolimax columbianus. Lineage (NCBI taxonomy): Eukaryota > Metazoa > Mollusca > Gastropoda > Stylommatophora > Arionidae > Ariolimax > Ariolimax columbianus. Next base: position 51,532 of record JAVGWX010000216.1, on the reverse strand, counting down.
ATAGTCCCTATCTGTTTAGCTCGCCGAGAGTCCCTATCTGTTAGGCTCGCAGAAAGTCCCTATCTGTTAGGCTCGCTGAGAGTCCTTATCTGTTTAGCTCGCCGAGAGTCCCTATCTGTTTAGCTCGCCGAGAGTCCCTATCTGTTTAGCTCACCGAGAGTCCCTATCTGTTTAGCTCGCCGAGATTGCCTATCTGTTTAGCTCGCCGAGATTCCCTATCTGTTTAGCTCGCCGAGATTCCCTATCTGTTTAGCTCGCTGAGAGTCCCTATCTGTTTAGCTCGCCGAGATTCCCTATCTGTTTAGCTCGCCGAGAGTCCCTATCTGTTAGGCTCGCTGAGAGTCCCTATCTGTTAGGCTCGCTGAGAGTCATCTGTTTAGCTCGTCGAGAGTCCCTATCTGTTTAGCTCGCCGAGAGTCCCTTTCTGTTTAGCTCGCCGAGCGTCCCTATCTGTTTAGCTCGTCGTAAGTCCCTATCTGTTTAGCTCGCCGAGAGTCCCTATCTGTTTAGCTCGCCGAGAGTCCCTATCTGTTTAGCTCGCCGAGTCCCTATTTCTTTAGCTCGCCGAGAATCCCTATCTTTTCAGCTCGCCGAGAGTCCCTATCTGTTTAGCTCGTCGAGAGTCCCTATTTGTTTAGCTCGCCGAGAGTCCCTATCTGTTTAGCTCGCCGAGAGTCCCTATCTGTTTAGCTCGCCGAGAGTCCCTATCTGTTTAGCTCGCCGAGAGTCCCTATCTGTTTAGCTCGCCGAGAGTCCCTATCTGTTTAGCTCGCCGAGAGTCCCTATCTGTTTAGCTCGCCGAGATTGCCTATCTGTTTAGCTCGCCGAGATTCCATATCTGTTTAGCTCGCTGAGAGTCCCTATCTGTTTAGCTCGCCGAGAGTCCCTATCTGTTTAGCTCGCCGAGAGTCCCTATCTGTTTAGCTCGCCGAGAGTCACTATCTGTTTAACTCGCTGAGAGTTCCTATCTGTTTTGCTCGCCGAGAGTCCCCATATGTTTAGCTCGCCGAGAGTCCCTATATGTTTAGCTCGCCGAGAGTCCCTAACTGTTTAGCTATTTAGCTCGCTGAGAGTCCCTATCTGTTTAGCTCGCCGAGAGTCCCTATCTGTTTAGCTCACCGAGAGTCCCTATCTGTTTAGCTCGCCGAGAGTCCCTATCTGTTTAGCTCGCCGATAGTCCCTATCTGTTTAGCTCGCCAAGAGTCCCTATCTGTTTAGCTCGCCGAGAGTCCCTATCTGTTTAGCTCGTTGAGAGTCCCTATCTGTTTAGCTCGCCGAGAGTCCCTATCTGTTAGGCTCGCTGAGAGTCCTTATCTGTTTAGCTTGCCGAGAGTCCCTATCTGTTTAGCTCTCCGAGAGTCCCTATCTGTTTAGCTCGCCGAGAGTCCCTATCTGTTTAGCTCGCCGAGATTGCCTATCTGTTTAGCTCGCCGAGATTCCCTATCTGTTTAGCTCGCTGAGAGTCCCTATCTGTTTAGCTCGCCGAGAGTCCCTATCTGTTTAGCTCGCTGAGAGTCCCTATCTGTTTAGCTCGCCGAGAGTCCCTATCTGTTAGGCTCGCTGAGAGTCATCTGTTTAGCTCGCCGAGAGTCCCTATCTGTTTAGCTCGCCGAGAGTCCCTATCTGTTTAGCTGTTTAGCTCGTCGAGAGTCCCTATCTGTTTAGCTCGCCGAGAGTCCCTATCTGTTTAGCTCGCCGAGAGTCCCTATCTGTTTAGCTCGCCGAGAGTCCCTATCTGTTTAGCTCGCCGAGATTCCTTATCTGTTTAGCTCGCTGAGAGTCCCTATCTGTTTAGCTCGCCGAGAGTCCCTATCTGTTTAGCTCGCCGATAGTCCCTATCTGTTTAGCTCGCTGAGAGTCCCTATCTGTTTAGCTCGCCGAGAGTCCCTATCTGTTTAGCTCGCCGAGAGTCCCTATCTGTTAGGCTCGCTGAGAGTCCTTATCTGTTTAGCTTGCTGAGAGTCCCTATCTGTTTAGCTCGCCGAGAGTCCCTATCTGTTTAGCTCGCGAGAGTCCCTATCTGTTTAGCTCGCCGAGAGTCCCTATCTGTTTAGCTCGCCGAAATTCCCTATCTGTTTAGCTCGCCGAGATTCCCTATCTGTTTAGCTCGCCAAGAGTAACTATCTGTTTAGCTCGACGAGAGTCACTATCTGTTCAGCTCGCTGAGAGTCCCTATCTGTTTAGCTCGCCGAGAGTCCCTAAATGTTTAGCTCGCCGAAAGTCCCTAACTGTTTAGCTATTTAGCTCGCTGAGAGTCCCTATCTGTTTAGCTCGCCGTAAGTCCCTATCTGTTTAGCTCGCCGAGAGTCCCTATCTGTTTAGCTCGCCGAGAGTCCCTATCTGTTTAGCTCGCCGAGAGTCCCTATCTGTTTAGCTCGCCGAGTCCCTATTTCTTTAGCTCGCCGAGAATCCCTATCTTTTCAGCTTGCTGAGATTCCCTATCTGTTTAGCTCGTCGAGAGTCCCTATTTGTTTAGCTCGCCGAGAGTCCCTATCTGTTTAGCTCGCCGAGAGTCCCTATCTGTTTAGCTCGCCGAGAGTCCCTATCTTTTTAGCTTGCTGAGAGTCCCTATCTGTTTAGCTCGCCGAGAGTCCCTATATGTTTAGCTCGCCGAGAGTCCCTAACTGTTTAGCTATTTAGCTCGCTGAGAGTCCCTATCTGTTTAGCTCACCGAGAGTCCCTATCTGTTTAGCTCGCCGAGAGTCCCTATCTGTTTAGCTCGCCGAGAGTCCCTATCTGTTTAGCTCGCCGAGAGTCCCTATTTGTTTAGCTCGCCGAGAGTCCCTATCTGTTTAGCTCGCCGAGAGTCCCTATCTGTTTAGCTCTCTGAGAGTCCCTATCTGTTAGGCTCGTTGAGAGTCCCTATCTGTTAGGCTCGCTGAGAGTCCTTATCTGTTTAGCTCGCCGAGATTGCCTATCTGTTTAGCTCGCCAAGATTCCCTATCTGTTTAGCTCGCTTAGAGTCCCTATCTGTTTAGCTCGCCGAGAGTCCCTATCTGTTTAGCTCGCCGAGAGTCCCTATCTGTTTAGCTCGCCGAGAGTCCCTATCTGTTTAGTTCGCCGAGCGTCCTTATCTGTTTAGCTCGCCGAGAGTCCCTATCTGTTTAGCTCGCCGAGAGTCCCTATCTGTTTAGCAAGCCGAGAGTCCCTATCTGTTTAGCTCGCCGAGAGTCCCTATCTGTTTAGCTCGCCGAGAGTCCCTATCTGTTTAGCTCGCCGATAGTCCCTATCTGTTTAGCTCGCCAAGAGTCCCTATCTGTTTAGCTCGCCGAGAGTCCCTATCTGTTTAGCTCGCCGAGAGTCCCTATCTGTTTAGCTCTCCGAGAGTCCCTATCTGTTTAGCTCGCCGAGAGTCCCTATCTGTTAGGCTCGCTGAGAGTCCTTATCTGTTTAGCTTGCCGAGAGTCCCTATCTGTTCAGCTCGCAGAGATTCCCTATCTGTTTAGCTCGCCGAGAGTCCCTATCTGTTTAGCTCGCCGAAAGTCCCTATCTGTTTAGCTCGCCGAGAGTCCCTATATGTTTAGCTCGCCGAGAATCCCTATCTGTTCAGCTCGCAGAGATTCCCTATCTGTTTAGCTCGCCGAGAGTCCCTATCTGTTTAGCTCGCTGAAAGTCCCTATCTGTTTAGCTCGCCGAGAGTCCCTATCTGTTTAGCTCGTCGAGAGTCCCTATCTGTTTAGCTCGCTGAGAGTCCCTATCTGTTTAGCTCGCTGAGAGTTCCTATCTGTTTAGCTCGCCGAGAGTCCCTATATGTTTAGCTCGCCGAGAGTCCCTAACTGTTTAGCTATGTAGCTCGCTGAGAGTCCCTCTCTGTTTAGCTCGCTGAGAGTTCCTATCTGTTTAGCTCGCCGAGAGTCCATATCTGTTTAGCTCGCCGAGAGTCCCTATCTGTTTAGCTCGCTGAGAGTCCCTATCTGTTTAGCTCGCCGAGAGTCCCTATCTGTTTAGCTCGCCGAGAGTCCCTATCTGTTTAGCTCGCCGAGAGTCCCTATCTGTTAGGCTCGCTGAGAGTCCTTATCTGTTTAGCTTGCTGAGAGTCCCTATCTGTTTAGCTCGCCGAGAGTCCCTATCTGTTTAGCTCGACGAGAGTCACTATCTGTTTAGCTCGCTGAGAGTCCCTATCTGTTTAGCTCGCCGAGAGTCCCTATATGTTTAGCTCGCCGAGAGTCCCTAACTGTTTAGCTATTTAGCTCGCTGAGAGTTCCTATCTGTTTAGCTCGCCGTAAGTCCCTATCTGTTAGGCTCGCTGAGAGTCCTTATCTGTTTAGCTTGCCGAGAGTCCCTATCTGTTTAGCTCGACGAGAGTCACTATCTGTTTAGCTTGCTGAGAGTCCCTATCTGTTTAGCTCGCCGAGAGTCCCTATATGTTTAGCTCGCCGAGAGTCCCTAAATGTTTAGCTATTTAGCTCGCTGAGAGTCCCTATCTGTTTAGCTCGCCGTAAGTCCCTATCTGTTTAGCTCGCCGAGAGTCCCTATCTGTTTAGCTCGCCGAGATTCCTTATCTGTTTAGCTCGCTGAGAGTCCCTATCTGTTTAGCTCGCCGAGAGTCCCTATCTGTTTAGCTCGCCGATAGTCCCTATCTGTTTAGCTCGCTGAGAGTCCCTATCTGTTTAGCTCGCCGAGAGTCCCTATCTGTTTAGCTCGCCGAGAGTCCCTATCTGTTAGGCTCGCTGAGAGTCCTTATCTGTTTAGCTTGCTGAGAGTCCCTATCTGTTTAGCTCGCCGAGAGTCCCTATCTGTTTAGCTCGCGAGAGTCCCTATCTGTTTAGCTCGCCGAGAGTCCCTATCTGTTTAGCTCGCCGAAATTACCTATCTGTTTAGCTCGCCGAGATTCCCTATCTGTTTAGCTCGCCAAGAGTAACTATCTGTTTAGCTCGACGAGAGTCACTATCTGTTCAGCTCGCTGAGTCCCTATCTGTTTAGCTCGCCGAGAGTCCCTATCTGTTTAGCTCGCCGAGAGTCCCTAAATGTTTAGCTCGCCGAAAGTCCCTAACTGTTTAGCTATTTAGCTCGCTGAGAGTCCCTATCTGTTTAGCTCGCCGTAAGTCCCTATCTGTTTAGCTCGCCGAGAGTCCCTATCTGTTTAGCTCGCCGAGAGTCCCTATCTGTTTAGCTCGCCAAGAGTCCCTAACTGTTTAGCTCGCCGAGAGTCCCTATCTGTTTAGCTCGCCGAGATTCCCTATCTGTTTAGCTCGTCGAGAGTCCCTATTTGTTTAGCTCGCCGAGAGTCCCTATCTGTTTAGCTCGCCGAGAGTCCCTATCTGTTTAGCTCGCCGAGAGTCCCTATCTTTTTAGCTTGCTGAGAGTCCCTATCTGTTTAGCTCGCCGAGAGTCCCTATATGTTTAGCTCGCCGAGAGTCCCTAACTGTTTAGCTATTTAGCTCGCTGAGAGTCCCTATCTGTTTAGCTCGCCGTAAGTCCCTATCTGTTTAGCTCGCCGAGAGTCCCTATCTGTTTAGCTCGCCGAGAGTCCCTATCTGTTTAGCTCGCCGAGATTCCTTATCTGTTTAGCTCGCTGAGAGTCCCTATCTGTTTAGCTCGCCGAGAGTCCCTATCTGTTTAGCTCGCGAGAGTCCCTATCTGTTTAGCTCGCTGAGAGTCCCTATCTGTTTAGCTCGCCGAGATTCCCTATCTGTTTAGCTCGCCAAGAGTAACTATCTGTTTAGCTCGACGAGAGTCACTATCTGTTCAGCTCGCTGAGAGTCCCTATCTGTTTAGCTCGCCGAGAGTCCCTATCTGTTTAGCTCGCCGAGAGTCCCTAAATGTTTAGCTCGCCGAAAGTCCCTAACTGTTTAGCTATTTAGCTCGCTGAGAGTCCCTATCTGTTTAGCTCGCCGTAAGTCCCTATCTGTTTAGCTCGCCGAGAGTCCCTATCTGTTTAGCTCGCCGAGAGTCCCTATCTGTTTAGCTCGCCGAGTCCCTATTTCTTTAGCTCGCCGAGAATCCCTATCTTTTCAGCTCGCTGAGATTCCCTATCTGTTTAGCTCGTCGAGAGTCCCTATTTGTTTAGCTCGCCGAGAGTCCCTATCTGTTTAGCTCGCCGAGAGTCCCTATCTGTTTAGCTCGCCGAGAGTCCCTATCTTTTTAGCTTGCTAAGAGTCCCTATCTGTTTAGCTCGCCGAGAGTCCCTATATGTTTAGCTCGCCGAGAGTCCCTAACTGTTTAGCTATTTAGCTCGCTGAGAGTCCCTATCTGTTTAGCTCACCGAGAGTCCCTATCTGTTTAGCTCGCCGAGAGTCCCTATCTGTTTAGCTCGCCGAGAGTCCCTATCTGTTTAGCTCGCCGAGAGTCCCTATTTGTTTAGCTCGCCGAGAGTCCCTATCTGTTTAGCTCGCCGAGAGTCCCTATCTGTTTAGCTCTCTGAGAGTCCCTATCTGTTAGGCTCGTTGAGAGTCCCTATCTGTTAGGCTCGCTGAGAGTCCTTATCTGTTTAGCTCGCCGAGATTGCCTATCTGTTTAGCTCGCCAAGATTCCCTATCTGTTTAGCTCGCTTAGAGTCCCTATCTGTTTAGCTCGCCGAGAGTCCCTATCTGTTTAGCTCGCCGAGAGTCCCTATCTGTTTAGCTCGCCGAGAGTCCCTATCTGTTTAGTTCGCCGAGCGTCCTTATCTGTTTAGCTCGCCGAGAGTCCCTATCTGTTTAGCTCGCCGAGAGTCCCTATCTGTTTAGCAAGCCGAGAGTCCCTATCTGTTTAGCAAGCCGAGAGTCCCTATCTGTTTAGCTCGCCGAGAGTCCCTATCTGTTTAGCTCGCCGATAGTCCCTATCTGTTTAGCTCGCCAAGAGTCCCTATCTGTTTAGCTCGCCGAGAGTCCCTATCTGTTTAGCTCGCCGAGAGTCCCTATCTGTTTAGCTCTCCGAGAGTCCCTATCTGTTTAGCTCGCCGAGAGTCCCTATCTGTTAGGCTCGCTGAGAGTCCTTATCTGTTTAGCTTGCCGAGAGTCCCTATCTGTTCAGCTCGCAGAGATTCCCTATCTGTTTAGCTCGCCGAGAGTCCCTATCTGTTTAGCTCGCCGAAAGTCCCTATCTGTTTAGCTCGCCGAGAGTCCCTATCTGTTTAGCTCGCCGAGAATCCCTATCTGTTCAGCTCGCAGAGATTCCCTATCTGTTTAGCTCGCCGAGAGTCCCTATCTGTTTAGCTCGCTGAAAGTCCCTATCTGTTTAGCTCGCCGAGAGTCCCTATCTGTTTAGCTCGTCGAGAGTCCCTATCTGTTTAGCTCGCTGAGAGTCCCTATCTGTTTAGCTCGCTGAGAGTTCCTATCTGTTTAGCTCGCCGAGAGTCCCTATATGTTTAGCTCGCCGAGAGTCCCTAACTGTTTAGCTCACCGAGAGTCCCTATCTGTTTAGCTCGCCGAGAGTCCCTATCTGTTTAGCTCGCCGAGAGTCCCTATCTGTTTAGCTCGCCGAGAGTCCCTATCTGTTTAGCTCGCCGAGATTGCCTATCTGTTTAGCTCGCTAAGATTCCCTATCTGTTTAGCTCGCTTAGAGTCCCTATCTGTTTAGCTCGCCGAGAGTCCCTATCTGTTTAGCTCGTCGAGAGTCCCTATCTGTTTAGCTCGCCGAGAGTCCCTATCTGTTTAGTTCGCCGAGCGTCCTTTTCTGTTTAGCTCGCCGAGAGTCCCTATCTGTTTAGCTCGCCGAGAGTCCCTATCTGTTTAGCTCGCCGAGAGTCCCTAACTGTTTAGCTCGCCGAGAGTCCCTATCTGTTTAGCTCGCCGAGAGTCCCTATCTGTTTAGCTCGCCGATAGTCCCTATCTGTTTAGCTCGCCAAGAGTCCTTATCTGTTTAGCTCGCCGAGAGTCCCTATCTGTTTAGCTCGCCGAGAGTCCCTATCTGTTTAGCTCGCCGAGAGTCCCTATCTGTTAGGCTCGCTGAGAGTCCTTATCTGTTTAGCTTGCCGAAAGTCCCTATCTGTTTAGCTCTCCGAGAGTCCCTATCTGTTTAGCTCGCCGAGAGTCCCTATCTGTTTAGCTCGCCGAGATTCCCTATCTGCTTAGCTCGCTGAGAGTCCCTATCTGTTTAGCTTGCCGAGAGTCCCTATCTGTTTAGCTCGCCGAGAGTCCCTATCTGTTAGGCTCGCTGAGAGTCCCTATCTGTTAGGCTCGCTGAGAGTCTTCTGTTTAGCTCGCCGAGAGTCCCTATCTGTTTAGCTCGCCGAGCGTCCCTATTTGTTTAGCTCGCCGAGAGTCCCTATCTGTTTAGCTCACCGAGAGTCCCTATCTGTTTAGCTCGCCGAGAGTCCCTATCTAATTAGCTCGCCGAGAGTCCCTATCTGTTTAGCTCGCCGATAGTCCCTATCTGTTTAGCTCGCCAAGAGTCCCTATCTGTTTAGCTCGCCGATAGTCCCTATCTGTTTAGCTCGCCGAGAGTCCCTATCTGTTAGGCTCGCTGAAAGTCCCTATCTGTTAGGCTCGCTGAGAGTCCCTATCTGTTTAGCTCGCCGAGAGTCCCTATCTGTTTAGCTCGCCGAGAGTCCCTATCTGTTTAGCTCGCCGAGAGTCCCTATCTGTTTAGCTCGCCGAGATTGCCTATCTGTTTAGCTCGCCGAAATTCCCTATCTGTTTAGCTCGCTGAGAGTCCCTATCTGTTTAGCTCGCCGAGATTCCCTATCTGTTTAGCTCGCCGAGATTCCCTATCTGTTTAGCTCGCCGAGAGTCCCTATCTGTTAGGCTCGCTGAGAGTCCCTATCTGTTAGGCTCGCTGAGAGTCCCTATCTGTTAGGCTCGCTGAGAGTCATCTGTTTAGCTCGCCGAGCGTCCCTATCTGTTTAGCTCGTCGTAAGTCCCTATCTGTTTAGCTTGCCGAGAGTCCCTATCTGTTTAGCTCGCCGAGAGTCCCTATCTGTTTAGCTCGCCGAGAGTCCCTATCTGTTTAGCTCGCCGAGTCCCTATTTCTTTAGCTCGCCGAGTCCCTATTTCTTTAGCTCGCCGAGAGTCCCTATCTGTTTAGCTCGCCGAGAGTCCCTATCTGTTTAGCTCGTCGAGAGTCCCTATCTGTTTAGCTCGCCGAGAGTCCCTATCTGTTTAGCTCGCCAAGAGTCCCTAACTGTTTAGCTCGCCGAGAGTCCCTATCTGTTTAGCTCGCCGAGATTCCCTATCTGTTTAGCTCGCCGAGATTGCCTATCTGTTTAGCTCGCCGAGATTCCATATCTGTTTAGCTCGCTGAGAGTCCCTATCTGTTTAGCTCACCGAGAGTCCCTATCTGTTTAGCTCGCCGAGAGTCCCTATCTGTTTAGCTCGTCGAGAGTCCCTATCTGTTTAGCTCGCCGAGAGTCCCTATCTGTTTAGTTCGCCGAGCGTCCTTTTCTGTTTAGCTCGCCGAGAGTCCCTATCTGTTTAGCTCGCCGAGAGTCCCTATCTGTTTAGCTCGCCGAGAGTCCCTATCTGTTTAGCTCGCCGAGAGTCCCTATCTGTTTAGCTCGCCGAGAGTCCCTATCTGTTTAGCTCGCCGATAGTCCCTATCTGTTTAGCTCGCCGATAGTCCCTATCTGTTTAGCTCGCCGAGAGTCCCTATCTGTTTAGCTCGCCGAGAGTCCCTATCTGTTTAGCTCGCCGAGAGTCCCTATCTGTTAGGCTCGCTGAGAGTCCTTATCTGTTTAGCTTGCCGAAAGTCCCTATCTGTTTAGCTCTCCGAGAGTCCCTATCTGTTTAGCTCGCCGAGAGTCCCTATCTGTTTAGCTCGCCGAGATTGCCTATCTGTTTAGCTCGCCGAGATTCCCTATCTGCTTAGCTCGCTGAGAGTCCCTATCTGTTTAGCTTGCCGAGAGTCCCTATCTGTTTAGCTCGCCGAGAGTCCCTATCTGTTAGGCTCGCTGAGAGTCCCTATCTGTTAGGCTCGCTGAGAGTCTTCTGTTTAGCTCGCCGAGAGTCCCTATCTGTTTAGCTCGCCGAGCGTCCCTATTTGTTTAGCTCGCCGAGAGTCCCTATCTGTTTAGCTCACCGAGAGTCCCTATCTGTTTAGCTCGCCGAGAGTCCCTATCTAATTAGCTCGCCGAGAGTCCCTATCTGTTTAGCTCGCCGATAGTCCCTATCTGTTTAGCTCGCCAAGAGTCCCTATCTGTTTAGCTCGCCGATAGTCCCTATCTGTTTAGCTCGCCGAGAGTCCCTATCTGTTAGGCTCGCTGAAAGTCCCTATCTGTTAGGCTCGCTGAGAGTCCCTATCTGTTTAGCTCGCCGAGAGTCCCTATCTGTTTAGCTCGCCGAGAGTCCCTATCTGTTTAGCTCGCCGAGAGTCCCTATCTGTTTAGCTCGCCGAGATTGCCTATCTGTTTAGCTCGCCGAGATTTCCTATCTGTTTAGCTCGCTGAGAGTCCCTATCTGTTTAGCTCGCCGAGATTCCCTATCTGTTTAGCTCGCCGAGATTCCCTATCTGTTTAGCTCGCCGAGAGTCCCTATCTGTTAGGCTCGCTGAGAGTCCCTATCTGTTAGGCTCGCTGAGAGTCCCTATCTGTTAGGCTCGCTGAGAGTCATCTGTTTAGCTCGCCGAGCGTCCCTATCTGTTTAGCTCGTCGTAAGTCCCTATCTGTTTAGCTTGCCGAGAGTCCCTATCTGTTTAGCTCGCCGAGAGTCCCTATCTGTTTAGCTCGCCGAGAGTCCCTATCTGTTTAGCTCGCGGAGTCCCTATTTCTTTAGCTCGCCGAGTCCCTATTTCTTTAGCTCGCCGAGAGTCCCTATCTGTTTAGCTCGCCGAGAGTCCCTATCTGTTTAGCTCGTCGAGAGTCCCTATCTGTTTAGCTCGCCGAGAGTCCCTATCTGTTTAGCTCGCCAAGAGTCCCTATCTGTTTAGCTCGCCGAGATTCCCTATCTGTTTAGCTCGCCGAGATTGCCTATCTGTTTAGCTCGCCGAGATTCCATATCTGTTTAGCTCGCTGAGAGTCCCTATCTGTTTAGCTCACCGAGAGTCCCTATCTGTTTAGCTCGCCGAGAGTCCCTATCTGTTTAGCTCGCCGAGAGTCCCTATCTGTTTAGCTCGCCGAGAGTCCCTATCTGTTTAGCTCGCCGAGAGTCCCTATCTGTTTAGCTCGCCGAGAGTCCCTATCTGTTTAGCTCGCCGAGAGTCCCTATCTGTTTAGCTCGCCGAGAGTCCCTATTTCTTTAGCTTGCCGAGAGTCCCTATCTGTTTAGCTCGCCGAGAGTCCCTATCTGTTTAGCTCTCTGAGAGTCCCTATCTGTTAGGCTCGTTGAGAGTCCCTATCTGTTAGGCTCGCTGAGAGTCCTTATCTGTTTAGCTCACCGAGAGTCCCTATCTGTTTAGCTCGCCGAGAGTCCCTATCTGTTTAGCTCGCCGAGAGTCCCTATCTGTTTAGCTCGCCGAGAGTCCCTATCTGTTTAGCTCGCCAAGATTCCCTATCTGTTTAGCTCGCTGAGAGTCCCTATCTGTTTAGCTCGCCGAGAGTCCCTATCTGTTTAGCTCGCCAAGAGTCCCTATCTGTTTAGCTCGCCAAGAGTCCCTATCTGTTTAGCTCGCCGAGAGTCCCTATCTGTTTAGCTCGCCGAGAGTCCCTATCTGTTTAGCTCGCCGAGAGTCCCTATCTGTTTAGCTCGCCGAGAGTCCCTATCTGTTTAGCTTGCCGAGAGTCCCTATCTGTTTAGGTCTCCGAGAGTCCCTATCTGTTTAGCTCGCCGAGAGTCCCTATCTGTTTAGCTCGCCGAGATTGCCTATCTGTTTAGCTCGCCGAGATTCCCTATCTGTTTAGCTCGCTGAGAGTCCCTATCTGTTTAGCTTGCCGAGAGTCCCTATCTGTTTAGCTCGCTGAGAGTCCCTATCTGTTAGGCTCGCTGAGAGTCATCTGTTTAGCTCGCCGAGAGTCCCTATCTGTTTAGCTCGCCGAGAGTCCCTTTCTGTTTAGCTCGCCGAGCGTCCCTATCTGTTTAGCTCGTCGTAAGTCCCTATCTGTTTAGCTTGCCGAGAATCCCTATCTGTTTAGCTCGCCGAGAGTCCCTATCTGTTTAGCTCGCCGAGAGTCCCTATCTGTTTAGCTCGCCGAGTCCCTATTTCTTTAGCTCGCCGAGAATCCCTATCTTTTCAGCTCGCCGAGAGTCCCTATCTGTTTAGCTCGTCGAGAGTCCCTATCTGTTTAGCTCGCCGAGAGTCCCTATCTGTTTAGCTCGCCGAGAGTCCCTATCTGTTTAGCTCGCCGAGAGTCCCTATCTGTTTAGCTCGCCGAGAGTCCCTATCTGTTTAGCTCGCCGAGATTCCCTATCTGTTTAGCTCGCCGAGATTGCCTATCTGTTTAGCTCGCCGAGATTCCATATCTGTTTAGCTCGCTGAGAGTCCCTATCTGTTTAGCTCGCCGAGAGTCCCTATCTGTTTAGCTCGCCGAGAATCCCTATCTGTTTAGCTCGCCGAGAGTCCCTATCTGTTAGGCTCGCTGAGAGTCCCTATCTGTTAGGCTCGCTGAGAGTCTTCTGTTTAGCTCGCCGAGAGTCCCTATCTGTTTAGCTCGCCGAGCGTCCCTATTTGTTTAGCTCGCCGAGAGTCCCTATCTGTTTAGCTCACCGAGAGTCCCTATCTGTTTAGCTCGCCGAGAGTCCCTATCTAATTAGCTCGCCGAGAGTCCCTATCTGTTTAGCTCGCCGATAGTCCCTATCTGTTTAGCTCGCCAAGAGTCCCTATCTGTTTAGCTCGCCGATAGTCCCTATCTGTTTAGCTCGCCGAGAGTCCCTATCTGTTAGGCTCGCTGAAAGTCCCTATCTGTTAGGCTCGCTGAGAGTCCCTATCTGTTTAGCTCGCCGAGAGTCCCTATCTGTTTAGCTCGCCGAGAGTCCCTATCTGTTTAGCTCGCCGAGAGTCCCTATCTGTTTAGCTCGCCGAGATTGCCTATCTGTTTAGCTCGCCGAGATTCCCTATCTGTTTAGCTCGCTGAGAGTCCCTATCTGTTTAGCTCGCCGAGATTCCCTATCTGTTTCGCTCGCCGAGATTCCCTATCTGTTTAGCTCGCCGAGAGTCCCTATCTGTTAGGCTCGCTGAGAGTCCCTATCTGTTAGGCTCGCTGAGAGTCCCTATCTGTTAGGCTCGCTGAGAGTCATCTGTTTAGCTCGCCGAGCGTCCCTATCTGTTTAGCTCGTCGTAAGTCCCTATCTGTTTAGCTTGCCGAGAGTCCCTATCTGTTTAGCTCGCCGAGAGTCCCTATCTGTTTAGCTCGCCGAGAGTCCCTATCTGTTTAGCTCGCCGAGTCCCTATTTCTTTAGCTCGCCGAGTCCCTATTTCTTTAGCTCGCCGAGAGTCCCTATCTGTTTAGCTCGCCGAGAGTCCCTATCTGTTTAGCTCGTCGAGAGTCCCTATCTGTTTAGCTCGCCGAGAGTCCCTATCTGTTTAGCTCGCCAAGAGTCCCTAACTGTTTAGCTCGCCGAGAGTCCCTATCTGTTTAGCTCGCCGAGATTCCCTATCTGTTTAGCTCGCCGAGATTGCCTATCTGTTTAGCTCGCCGAGATTCCATATCTGTTTAGCTCGCTGAGAGTCCCTATCTGTTTAGCTCACCGAGAGTCCCTATCTGTTTAGCTCGCCGAGAGTCCCTATCTGTTTAGCTCGCCGAGAGTCCCTATCTGTTTAGCTCGCCGAGAGTCCCTATCTGTTTAGCTCGCCGAGAGTCCCTATCTGTTTAGCTCGCCGAGAGTCCCTATCTGTTTAGCTCGCCGAGAGTCCCTATCTGTTTAGCTCGCCGAGAGTCCCTATTTCTTTAGCTTGCCGAGAGTCCCTATCTGTTTAGCTCGCCGAGAGTCCCTATCTGTTTAGCTCTCTGAGAGTCCCTATCTGTTAGGCTCGTTGAGAGTCCCTATCTGTTAGGCTCGCTGAGAGTCCTTATCTGTTTAGCTCACCGAGAGTCCCTATCTGTTTAGCTCGCCGAGAGTCCCTATCTGTTTAGCTCGCCGAGAGTCCCTATCTGTTTAGCTCGCCGAGAGTCCCTATCTGTTTAGCTCGCCAAGATTCCCTATCTGTTTAGCTCGCTGAGAGTCCCTATCTGTTTAGCTCGCCGAGAGTCCCTATCTGTTTAGCTCGCCAAGAGTCCCTATCTGTTTAGCTCGCCAAGAGTCCCTATCTGTTTAGCTCGCCGAGAGTCCCTATCTGTTTAGCTCGCCGAGAGTCCCTATCTGTTTAGCTCGCCGAGAGTCCCTATCTGTTTAGCTCGCCGAGAGTCCCTATCTGTTTAGCTTGCCGAGAGTCCCTATCTGTTTAGGTCTCCGAGAGTCCCTATCTGTTTAGCTCGCCGAGAGTCCCTATCTGTTTAGCTCGCCGAGATTGCCTATCTGTTTAGCTCGCCGAGATTCCCTATCTGTTTAGCTCGCTGAGAGTCCCTATCTGTTTAGCTTGCCGAGAGTCCCTATCTGTTTAGCTCGCTGAGAGTCCCTATCTGTTAGGCTCGCTGAGAGTCATCTGTTTAGCTCGCCGAGAGTCCCTATCTGTTTAGCTCGCCGAGAGTCCCTTTCTGTTTAGCTCGCCGAGCGTCCCTATCTGTTTAGCTCGTCGTAAGTCCCTATCTGTTTAGCTTGCCGAGAATCCCTATCTGTTTAGCTCGCCGAGAGTCCCTATCTGTTTAGCTCGCCGAGAGTCCCTATCTGTTTAGCTCGCCGAGTCCCTATTTCTTTAGCTCGCCGAGAATCCCTATCTTTTCAGCTCGCCGAGAGTCCCTATCTGTTTAGCTCGTCGAGAGTCCCTATCTGTTTAGCTCGCCGAGAGTCCCTATCTGTTTAGCTCGCCGAGAGTCCCTATCTGTTTAGCTCGCCGAGAGTCCCTATCTGTTTAGCTCGCCGAGAGTCCCTATCTGTTTAGCTCGCCGAGAGTCCCTATCTGTTTAGCTCGCCGAGAGTCCCTATTTCTTTAGCTTGCCGAGAGTCCCTATCTGTTTAGCTCGCCGAGAGTCCCTATCTGTTTAGCTCTCTGAGAGTCCCTATCTGTTAGGCTCGTTGAGAGTCCCTATCTGTTAGGCTCGCTGAGAGTCCTTATCTGTTTAGCTCACCGAGAGTCCCTATCTGTTTAGCTCGCCGAGAGTCCCTATCTGTTTAGCTCGCCGAGAGTCCCTATCTGTTTAGCTCGCCGAGAGTCCCTATCTGTTTAGCTCGCCAAGATTCCCTATCTGTTTAGCTCGCTGAGAGTCCCTATCTGTTTAGCTCGCCGAGAGTCCCTATCTGTTTAGCTCGCCAAGAGTCCCTATCTGTTTAGCTCGCCAAGAGTCCCTATCTGTTTAGCTCGCCGAGAGTCCCTATCTGTTTAGCTCGCCGAGAGTCCCTATCTGTTTAGCTCGCCGAGAGTCCCTATCTGTTTAGCTCGCCGAGAGTCCCTATCTGTTTAGCTTGCCGAGAGTCCCTATCTGTTTAGGTCTCCGAGAGTCCCTATCTGTTTAGCTCGCCGAGAGTCCCTATCTGTTTAGCTCGCCGAGATTGCCTATCTGTTTAGCTCGCCGAGATTCCCTATCTGTTTAGCTCGCTGAGAGTCCCTATCTGTTTAGCTTGCCGAGAGTCCCTATCTGTTTAGCTCGCTGAGAGTCCCTATCTGTTAGGCTCGCTGAGAGTCATCTGTTTAGCTCGCCGAGAGTCCCTATCTGTTTAGCTCGCCGAGAGTCCCTTTCTGTTTAGCTCGCCGAGCGTCCCTATCTGTTTAGCTCGTCGTAAGTCCCTATCTGTTTAGCTTGCCGAGAATCCCTATCTGTTTAGCTCGCCGAGAGTCCCTATCTGTTTAGCTCGCCGAGAGTCCCTATCTGTTTAGCTCGCCGAGTCCCTATTTCTTTAGCTCGCCGAGAATCCCTATCTTTTCAGCTCGCCGAGAGTCCCTATCTGTTTAGCTCGTCGAGAGTCCCTATCTGTTTAGCTCGCCGAGAGTCCCTATCTGTTTAGCTCGCCGAGAGTCCCTATCTGTTTAGCTCGCCGAGAGTCCCTATCTGTTTAGCTCGCCGAGAGTCCCTATCTGTTTAGCTCGCCGAGATTCCCTATCTGTTTAGCTCGCCGAGATTGCCTATCTGTTTAGCTCGCCGAGATTCCATATCTGTTTAGCTCGCTGAGAGTCCCTATCTGTTTAGCTCGCCGAGAGTCCCTATCTGTTTAGCTCGCCGAGAATCCCTATCTGTTTAGCTCGCCGAGAGTCCCTATCTGTTAGGCTCGCTGAGAGTCCCTATCTGTTAGGCTCGCTGAGAGTCTTCTGTTTAGCTCGCCGAGAGTCCCTATCTGTTTAGCTCGCCGAGCGTCCCTATTTGTTTAGCTCGCCGAGAGTCCCTATCTGTTTAGCTCACCGAGAGTCCCTATCTGTTTAGCTCGCCGAGAGTCCCTATCTAATTAGCTCGCCGAGAGTCCCTATCTGTTTAGCTCGCCGATAGTCCCTATCTGTTTAGCTCGCCAAGAGTCCCTATCTGTTTAGCTCGCCGATAGTCCCTATCTGTTTAGCTCGCCGAGAGTCCCTATCTGTTAGGCTCGCTGAAAGTCCCTATCTGTTAGGCTCGCTGAGAGTCCCTATCTGTTTAGCTCGCCGAGAGTCCCTATCTGTTTAGCTCGCCGAGAGTCCCTATCTGTTTAGCTCGCCGAGAGTCCCTATCTGTTTAGCTCGCCGAGATTGCCTATCTGTTTAGCTCGCCGAGATTCCCTATCTGTTTAGCTCGCTGAGAGTCCCTATCTGTTTAGCTCGCCGAGATTCCCTATCTGTTTCGCTCGCCGAGATTCCCTATCTGTTTAGCTCGCCGAGAGTCCCTATCTGTTAGGCTCGCTGAGAGTCCCTATCTGTTAGGCTCGCTGAGAGTCCCTATCTGTTAGGCTCGCTGAGAGTCATCTGTTTAGCTCGCCGAGCGTCCCTATCTGTTTAGCTCGTCGTAAGTCCCTATCTGTTTAGCTTGCCGAGAGTCCCTATCTGTTTAGCTCGCCGAGAGTCCCTATCTGCTTAGCTCGCCGAGAGTCCCTATCTGTTTAGCTCGCCGAGTCCCTATTTCTTTAGCTCGCCGAGTCCCTATTTCTTTAGCTCGCCGAGAGTCCCTATCTGTTTAGCTCGCCGAGAGTCCCTATCTGTTTAGCTCGTCGAGAGTCCCTATCTGTTTAGCTCGCCGAGAGTCCCTATCTGTTTAGCTCGCCAAGAGTCCCTAACTGTTTAGCTCGCCGAGAGTCCCTATCTGTTTAGCTCGCCGAGATTCCCTATCTGTTTAGCTCGCCGAGATTGCCTATCTGTTTAGCTCGCCGAGATTCCATATCTGTTTAGCTCGCTGAGAGTCCCTATCTGTTTAGCTCACCGAGAGTCCCTATCTGTTTAGCTCGCCGAGAGTCCCTATCTGTTTAGCTCGCCGAGAGTCCCTATCTGTTTAGCTCGCCGAGAGTCCCTATCTGTTTAGCTCGCCGAGAGTCCCTATCTGTTTAGCTCGCCGAGAGTCCCTATCTGTTTAGCTCGCCGAGAGTCCCTATCTGTTTAGCTCGCCGAGAGTCCCTATTTCTTTAGCTTGCCGAGAGTCCCTATCTGTTTAGCTCGCCGAGAGTCCCTATCTGTTTAGCTCTCTGAGAGTCCCTATCTGTTAGGCTCGTTGAGAGTCCCTATCTGTTAGGCTCGCTGAGAGTCCTTATCTGTTTAGCTCACCGAGAGTCCCTATCTGTTTAGCTCGCCGAGAGTCCCTATCTGTTTAGCTCGCCGAGAGTCCCTATCTGTTTAGCTCGCCGAGAGTCCCTATCTGTTTAGCTCGCCAAGATTCCCTATCTGTTTAGCTCGCTGAGAGTCCCTATCTGTTTAGCTCGCCGAGAGTCCCTATCTGTTTAGCTCGCCAAGAGTCCCTATCTGTTTAGCTCGCCAAGAGTCCCTATCTGTTTAGCTCGCCGAGAGTCCCTATCTGTTTAGCTCGCCGAGAGTCCCTATCTGTTTAGCTCGCCGAGAGTCCCTATCTGTTTAGCTCGCCGAGAGTCCCTATCTGTTTAGCTTGCCGAGAGTCCCTATCTGTTTAGGTCTCCGAGAGTCCCTATCTGTTTAGCTCGCCGAGAGTCCCTATCTGTTTAGCTCGCCGAGATTGCCTATCTGTTTAGCTCGCCGAGATTCCCTATCTGTTTAGCTCGCTGAGAGTCCCTATCTGTTTAGCTTGCCGAGAGTCCCTATCTGTTTAGCTCGCTGAGAGTCCCTATCTGTTAGGCTCGCTGAGAGTCATCTGTTTAGCTCGCCGAGAGTCCCTATCTGTTTAGCTCGCCGAGAGTCCCTTTCTGTTTAGCTCGCCGAGCGTCCCTATCTGTTTAGCTCGTCGTAAGTCCCTATCTGTTTAGCTTGCCGAGAATCCCTATCTGTTTAGCTCGCCGAGAGTCCCTATCTGTTTAGCTCGCCGAGAGTCCCTATCTGTTTAGCTCGCCGAGTCCCTATTTCTTTAGCTCGCCGAGAATCCCTATCTTTTCAGCTCGCCGAGAGTCCCTATCTGTTTAGCTCGTCGAGAGTCCCTATCTGTTTAGCTCGCCGAGAGTCCCTATCTGTTTAGCTCGCCGAGAGTCCCTATCTGTTTAGCTCGCCGAGAGTCCCTATCTGTTTAGCTCGCCGAGAGTCCCTATCTGTTTAGCTCGCCGAGATTCCCTATCTGTTTAGCTCGCCGAGATTGCCTATCTGTTTAGCTCGCCGAGATTCCATATCTGTTTAGCTCGCTGAGAGTCCCTATCTGTTTAGCTCGCCGAGAGTCCCTATCTGTTTAGCTCGCCGAGAATCCCTATCTGTTTAGCTCGCCGAGAGTCCCTATCTGTTAGGCTCGCTGAGAGTCCCTATCTGTTAGGCTCGCTGAGAGTCTTCTGTTTAGCTCGCCGAGAGTCCCTATCTGTTTAGCTCGCCGAGCGTCCCTATTTGTTTAGCTCGCCGAGAGTCCCTATCTGTTTAGCTCACCGAGAGTCCCTATCTGTTTAGCTCGCCGAGAGTCCCTATCTAATTAGCTCGCCGAGAGTCCCTATCTGTTTAGCTCGCCGATAGTCCCTATCTGTTTAGCTCGCCAAGAGTCCCTATCTGTTTAGCTCGCCGATAGTCCCTATCTGTTTAGCTCGCCGAGAGTCCCTATCTGTTAGGCTCGCTGAAAGTCCCTATCTGTTAGGCTCGCTGAGAGTCCCTATCTGTTTAGCTCGCCGAGAGTCCCTATCTGTTTAGCTCGCCGAGAGTCCCTATCTGTTTAGCTCGCCGAGAGTCCCTATCTGTTTAGCTCGCCGAGATTGCCTATCTGTTTAGCTCGCCGAGATTCCCTATCTGTTTAGCTCGCTGAGAGTCCCTATCTGTTTAGCTCGCCGAGATTCCCTATCTGTTTCGCTCGCCGAGATTCCCTATCTGTTTAGCTCGCCGAGAGTCCCTATCTGTTAGGCTCGCTGAGAGTCCCTATCTGTTAGGCTCGCTGAGAGTCCCTATCTGTTAGGCTCGCTGAGAGTCATCTGTTTAGCTCGCCGAGCGTCCCTATCTGTTTAGCTCGTCGTAAGTCCCTATCTGTTTAGCTTGCCGAGAGTCCCTATCTGTTTAGCTCGCCGAGAGTCCCTATCTGTTTAGCTCGCCGAGAGTCCCTATCTGTTTAGCTCGCCGAGTCCCTATTTCTTTAGCTCGCCGAGTCCCTATTTCTTTAGCTCGCAGAGAGTCCCTATCTGTTTAGCTCGCCGAGAGTCCCTATCTGTTTAGCTCGTCGAGAGTCCCTATCTGTTTAGCTCGCCGAGAGTCCCTATCTGTTTAGCTCGCCAAGAGTCCCTAACTGTTTAGCTCGCCGAGAGTCCCTATCTGTTTAGCTCGCCGAGATTCCCTATCTGTTTAGCTCGCCGAGATTGCCTATCTGTTTAGCTCGCCGAGATTCCATATCTGTTTAGCTCGCTGAGAGTCCCTATCTGTTTAGCTCACCGAGAGTCCCTATCTGTTTAGCTCGCCGAGAGTCCCTATCTGTTTAGCTCGTCGAGAGTCCCTATCTGTTTAGCTCGCCGAGAGTCCCTATCTGTTTAGTTCGCCGAGCGTCCTTTTCTGTTTAGCTCGCCGAGAGTCCCTATCTGTTTAGCTCGCCGAGAGTCCCTATCTGTTTAGCTCGCCGAGAGTCCCTATCTGTTTAGCTCGCCGAGAGTCCCTATCTGTTTAGCTCGCCGAGAGTCCCTATCTGTTTAGCTCGCCGATAGTCCCTATCTGTTTAGCTCGCCGATAGTCCCTATCTGTTTAGCTCGCCGAGAGTCCCTATCTGTTTAGCTCGCCGAGAGTCCCTATCTGTTTAGCTCGCCGAGAGTCCCTATCTGTTAGGCTCGCTGAGAGTCCTTATCTGTTTAGCTTGCCGAAAGTCCCTATCTGTTTAGCTCTCCGAGAGTCCCTATCTGTTTAGCTCGCCGAGAGTCCCTATCTGTTTAGCTCGCCGAGATTGCCTATCTGTTTAGCTCGCCGAGATTCCCTATCTGCTTAGCTCGCTGAGAGTCCCTATCTGTTTAGCTTGCCGAGAGTCCCTATCTGTTTAGCTCGCCGAGAGTCCCTATCTGTTAGGCTCGCTGAGAGTCCCTATCTGTTAGGCTCGCTGAGAGTCTTCTGTTTAGCTCGCCGAGAGTCCCTATCTGTTTAGCTCGCCGAGCGTCCCTATTTGTTTAGCTCGCCGAGAGTCCCTATCTGTTTAGCTCACCGAGAGTCCCTATCTGTTTAGCTCGCCGAGAGTCCCTATCTAATTAGCTCGCCGAGAGTCCCTATCTGTTTAGCTCGCCGATAGTCCCTATCTGTTTAGCTCGCCAAGAGTCCCTATCTGTTTAGCTCGCCGATAGTCCCTATCTGTTTAGCTCGCCGAGAGTCCCTATCTGTTAGGCTCGCTGAAAGTCCCTATCTGTTAGGCTCGCCGAGAGTCCCTATCTGTTTAGCTCGCCGAGAGTCCCTATCTGTTTAGCTCGCCGAGATTTCCTATCTGTTTAGCTCGCTGAGAGTCCCTATCTGTTTAGCTCGCCGAGATTCCCTATCTGTTTAGCTCGCCGAGATTCCCTATCTGTTTAGCTCGCCGAGAGTCCCTATCTGTTAGGCTCGCTGAGAGTCCCTATCTGTTAGGCTCGCTGAGAGTCCCTATCTGTTAGGCTCGCTGAGAGTCATCTGTTTAGCTCGCCGAGCGTCCCTATCTGTTTAGCTCGTCGTAAGTCCCTATCTGTTTAGCTTGCCGAGAGTCCCTATCTGTTTAGCTCGCCGAGACTCCCTATCTGTTTAGCTCGCCGAGAGTCCCTATCTGTTTAGCTCGCCGAGTCCCTATTTCTTTAGCTCGCCGAGTCCCTATTTCTTTAGCTCGCCGAGAGTCCCTATCTGTTTAGCTCGCCGAGAGTCCCTATCTGTTTAGCTCGTCGAGAGTCCCTATCTGTTTAGCTCGCCGAGAGTCCCTATCTGTTTAGCTCGCCAAGAGTCCCTATCTGTTTAGCTCGCCGAGAGTCCCTATCTGTTTAGCTCGCCGAGATTCCCTATCTGTTTAGCTCGCCGAGATTGCCTATCTGTTTAGCTCGCCGAGATTCCATATCTGTTTAGCTCGCTGAGAGTCCCTATCTGTTTAGCTCACCGAGAGTCCCTATCTGTTTAGCTCGCCGAGAGTCCCTATCTGTTTAGCTCGCCGAGAGTCCCTATCTGTTTAGCTCGCCGAGAGTCCCTATCTGTTTAGCTCGCCGAGAGTCCCTATCTGTTTAGCTCGCCGAGAGTCCCTATCTGTTTAGCTCGCCGAGAGTCCCTATTTGTTTAGCTTGCCGAGAGTCCCTATCTGTTTAGCTCGCCGAGAGTCCCTATCTGTTTAGCTCTCTGAGAGTCCCTATCTGTTAGGCTCGTTGAGAGTCCCTATCTGTTAGGCTCGCTGAGAGTCCTTATCTGTTTAGCTCACCGAGAGTCCCTATCTGTTTAGCTCGCCGAGAGTCCCTATCTGTTTAGCTCGCCGAGAGTCCCTATCTGTTTAGCTCGCCGAGAGTCCCTATCTGTTTAGCTCGCCGAGATTGCCTATCTGTTTAGCTCGCCAAGATTCCCTATCTGTTTAGCTCGCTGAGAGTCCCTATCTGTTTAGCTCGCCGAGAGTCCCTATCTGTTTAGCTCGCCAAGAGTCCCTATCTGTTTAGCTCGCCAAGAGTCCCTATCTGTTTAGCTCGCCGAGAGTCCCTATCTGTTTAGCTCGCCGAGAGTCCCTATCTGTTTAGCTCGCCGAGAGTCCCTATCTGTTTAGCTCGCCGAGAGTCCCTATCTGTTTAGCTTGCCGAGAGTCCCTATCTGTTTAGGTCTCCGAGAGTCCCTATCTGTTTAGCTCGCCGAGAGTCCCTATCTGTTTAGCTCGCCGAGATTGCCTATCTGTTTAGCTCGCCGAGATTCCCTATCTGTTTAGCTCGCTGAGAGTCCCTATCTGTTTAGCTTGCCGAGAGTCCCTATCTGTTTAGCTCGCTGAGAGTCCCTATCTGTTAGGCTCGCTGAGAGTCATCTGTTTAGCTCGCCGAGAGTCCCTATCTGTTTAGCTCGCCGAGAGTCCCTTTCTGTTTAGCTCGCCGAGCGTCCCTATCTGTTTAGCTCGTCGTAAGTCCCTATCTGTTTAGCTTGCCGAGAATCCCTATCTGTTTAGCTCGCCGAGAGTCCCTATCTGTTTAGCTCGCCGAGAGTCCCTATCTGTTTAGCTCGCCGAGTCCCTATTTCTTTAGCTCGCCGAGAATCCCTATCTTTTCAGCTCGCCGAGAGTCCCTATCTGTTTAGCTCGTCGAGAGTCCCTATCTGTTTAGCTCGCCGAGAGTCCCTATCTGTTTAGCTCGCCGAGAGTCCCTATCTGTTTAGCTCGCCGAGAGTCCCTATCTGTTTAGCTCGCCGAGAGTCCCTATCTGTTTAGCTCGCCGAGATTCCCTATCTGTTTAGCTCGCCGAGATTGCCTATCTGTTTAGCTCGCCGAGATTCCATATCTGTTTAGCTCGCTGAGACTCCCTATCTGTTTAGCTCGCCGAGAGTCCCTATCTGTTTAGCTCGCCGAGAATCCCTATCTGTTTAGCTCGCCGAGAGTCACTATCTGTTTAACTCGCTGAGAGTTCCTATCTGTTTTGCTCGCCGAGAGTCCCCATATGTTTAGCTCGCCGAGAGTCCCTATATGTTTAGCTCGCCGAGAGTCCCTAACTGTTTAGCTATTTAGCTCGCTGAGAGTCCCTATCTGTTTAGCTCGCCGAGAGTCCCTATCTGTTTAGCTCGCCGAGAGTCCCTATCTGTTTAGCTCGCCGAGAGTCCCTATTTGTTTAGCTCGCCGAGAGTCCCTATCTGTTTAGCTCGCCGAGAGTCCCTATCTGTTTAGCTCACCGAGAGTCCCTATCTGTTTAGCTCGCCGAGAGTCCCTATCTGTTTAGCTCGTCGAGAGTCCCTATCTGTTTAGCTCGCCGAGAGTCCCTATCTGTTTAGCTCGCCGAGCGTCCTTTTCTGTTTAGCTCGCCGAGAGTCCCTATCTGTTTAGCTCGCCGAGAGTCCCTATCTGTTTAGCTCGCCGAGAGTCCCTATCTGTTTAGCTCGCCGAGAGTCCCTATCTGTTTAGCTCGCCGAGAGTCCCTATCTGTTTAGCTCGCCGATAGTCCCTATCTGTTTAGCTCGCCAAGAGTCCCTATCTGTTTAGCTCGCCGAGAGTCCCTATCTGTTTAGCTCGCCGAGAGTCCCTATCTGTTTAGCTCGCCGAGAGTCCCTATCTGTTAGGCTCGCTGAGAGTCCCTATCTGTTAGGCTCGCTGAGAGTCCCTATCTGTTTAGCTCGCCGAGAGTCCCTATCTGTTTAGCTCGCCGAGAGTCCCTATCTGTTTAGCTCGCCGAGAGTCCCTATCTGTTTAGCTCGCCGAGATTGCCTATCTGTTTAGCTCGCCGAGATTTCCTATCTGTTTAGCTCGCTGAGAGTCCCTATCTGTTTAGCTCGCCGAGATTCCCTATCTGTTTAGCTCGCCGAGATTCCCTATCTGTTTAGCTCGCCGAGAGTCCCTATCTGTTAGGCTCGCTGAGAGTCCCTATCTGTTAGGCTCGCTGAGAGTCCCTATCTGTTAGGCTCGCTGAGAGTCATCTGTTTAGCTCGCCGAGCGTCCCTATCTGTTTAGCTCGTCGTAAGTCCCTATCTGTTTAGCTTGCCGAGAGTCCCTATCTGTTTAGCTCGCCGAGAGTCCCTATTTCTTTAGCTCGCCGAGTCCCTATTTCTTTAGCTCGCCGAGAGTCCCTATCTGTTTAGCTCGCCGAGAGTCCCTATCTGTTTAGCTCGTCGAGAGTCCCTATCTGTTTAGCTCGCCGAGAGTCCCTATCTGTTTAGCTCGCCAAGAGTCCCTATCTGTTTAGCTCGCCGAGATTCCCTATCTGTTTAGCTCGCCGAGATTGCCTATCTGTTTAGCTCGCCGAGATTCCATATCTGTTTAGCTCGCTGAGAGTCCCTATCTGTTTAGCTCACCGAGAGTCCCTATCTGTTTAGCTCGCCGAGAGTCCCTATCTGTTTAGCTCGCCGAGAGTCCCTATCTGTTTAGCTCGCCGAGAGTCCCTATCTGTTTAGCTCGCCGAGAGTCCCTATCTGTTTAGCTCGCCGAGAGTCCCTATCTGTTTAGCTCGCCGAGAGTCCCTATCTGTTTAGCTCGCCGAGAGTCCCTATTTGTTTAGCTTGCCGAGAGTCCCTATCTGTTTAGCTCGCCGAGAGTCCCTATCTGTTTAGCTCTCTGAGAGTCCCTATCTGTTTAGCTCTCTGAGAGTCCCTATCTGTTAGGCTCGTTGAGAGTCCCTATCTGTTAGGCTCGCTGAGAGTCCTTATCTGTTTAGCTCACCGAGAGTCCCTATCTGTTTAGCTCGCCGAGAGTCCCTATCTGTTTAGCTCGCCGAGAGTCCCTATCTGTTTAGCTCGCCGAGAGTCCCTATCTGTTTAGCTCGCCGAGATTCCCTATCTGTTTAGCTCGCTGAGAGTCCCTATCTGTTTAGCTCGCCGAGAGTCCCTATCTGTTTAGCTCGCCAAGAGTCCCTATCTGTTTAGCTCGCCAAGAGTCCCTATCTGTTTAGCTCGCCGAGAGTCCCTATCTGTTTAGCTCGCCGAGAGTCCCTATCTGTTTAGCTCGCCGAGAGTCCCTATCTGTTTAGCTCGCCGAGAGTCCCTATCTGTTTAGCTTGCCGAGAGTCCCTATCTGTTTAGGTCTCCGAGAGTCCCTATCTGTTTAGCTCGCCGAGAGTCCCTATCTGTTTAGCTCGCCGAGATTGCCTATCTGTTTAGCTCGCCGAGATTCCCTATCTGTTTAGCTCGCTGAGAGTCCCTATCTGTTTAGCTCGCTGAGAGTCCCTATCTGTTAGGCTCGCTGAGAGTCATCTGTTTAGCTCGCCGAGAGTCCCTATCTGTTTAGCTCGCCGAGAGTCCCTTTCTGTTTAGCTCGCCGAGCGTCCCTATCTGTTTAGCTCGTCGTAAGTCCCTATCTGTTTAGCTTGCCGAGAATCCCTATCTGTTTAGCTCGCCGAGAGTCCCTATCTGTTTAGCTCGCCGAGAGTCCCTATCTGTTTAGCTCGCCGAGTCCCTATTTCTTTAGCTCGCCGAGAATCCCTATCTTTTCAGCTCGCCGAGAGTCCCTATCTGTTAGGCTCGCTGAGAGTCCCTATCTGTTAG
Source organism: Ariolimax columbianus (assembly GCA_036924085.1). NCBI lineage: Eukaryota > Metazoa > Mollusca > Gastropoda > Stylommatophora > Arionidae > Ariolimax > Ariolimax columbianus. The sequence goes on along the minus strand of JAVGWX010000216.1, from coordinate 26,050 downwards.
GCTCGCTGAGAGTCATCTGTTTAGCTCGCCGAGCGTCCCTATCTGTTTAGCTCGTCGTAAGTCCCTATCTGTTTAGCTTGCCGAGAGTCCCTATCTGTTTAGCTCGCCGAGAGTCCCTATCTGTTTAGCTCGCCGAGAGTCCCTATCTGTTTAGCTCGCCGAGTCCCTATTTCTTTAGCTCGCCGAGTCCCTATTTCTTTAGCTCGCCGAGAGTCCCTATCTGTTTAGCTCGCCGAGAGTCCCTATCTGTTTAGCTCGTCGAGAGTCCCTATCTGTTTAGCTCGCCGAGAGTCCCTATCTGTTTAGCTCGCCGAGAGTCCCTATCTGTTTAGCTCGCCGAGAGTCCCTATCTGTTTAGCTCGCCGAGAGTCCCTATCTGTTTAGCTCGCCGAGAGTCCCTATCTGTTTAGCTCGCCGAGAGTCCCTATCTGTTTAGCTTGCCGAGAGTCCCTATCTGTTTAGGTCTCCGAGAGTCCCTATCTGTTTAGCTCGCCGAGAGTCCCTATCTGTTTAGCTCGCCGAGATTGCCTATCTGTTTAGCTCGCCGAGATTCCCTATCTGTTTAGCTCGCTGAGAGTCCCTATCTGTTTAGCTTGCCGAGAGTCCCTATCTGTTTAGCTCGCTGAGAGTCCCTATCTGTTAGGCTCGCTGAGAGTCATCTGTTTAGCTCGCCGAGAGTCCCTATCTGTTTAGCTCGCCGAGAGTCCCTTTCTGTTTAGCTCGCCGAGCGTCCCTATCTGTTTAGCTCGTCGTAAGTCCCTATCTGTTTAGCTTGCCGAGAATCCCTATCTGTTTAGCTCGCCGAGAGTCCCTATCTGTTTAGCTCGCCGAGAGTCCCTATCTGTTTAGCTCGCCGAGTCCCTATTTCTTTAGCTCGCCGAGAATCCCTATCTTTTCAGCTCGCCGAGAGTCCCTATCTGTTTAGCTCGTCGAGAGTCCCTATCTGTTTAGCTCGCCGAGAGTCCCTATCTGTTTAGCTCGCCGAGAGTCCCTATCTGTTTAGCTCGCCGAGAGTCCCTATCTGTTTAGCTCGCCGAGAGTCCCTATCTGTTTAGCTCGCCGAGATTCCCTATCTGTTTAGCTCGCCGAGATTGCCTATCTGTTTAGCTCGCCGAGATTCCATATCTGTTTAGCTCGCTGAGAGTCCCTATCTGTTTAGCTCGCCGAGAGTCCCTATCTGTTTAGCTCGCCGAGAATCCCTATCTGTTTAGCTCGCCGAGAGTCACTATCTGTTTAACTCGCTGAGAGTTCCTATCTGTTTTGCTCGCCGAGAGTCCCCATATGTTTAGCTCGCCGAGAGTCCCTATATGTTTAGCTCGCCGAGAGTCCCTAACTGTTTAGCTATTTAGCTCGCTGAGAGTCCCTATCTGTTTAGCTCGCCGAGAGTCCCTATCTGTTTAGCTCGCCGAGAGTCCCTATCTGTTTAGCTCGCCGAGAGTCCCTATTTGTTTAGCTCGCCGAGAGTCCCTATCTGTTTAGCTCGCCGAGAGTCCCTATCTGTTTAGCTCACCGAGAGTCCCTATCTGTTTAGCTCGCCGAGAGTCCCTATCTGTTTAGCTCGTCGAGAGTCCCTATCTGTTTAGCTCGCCGAGAGTCCCTATCTGTTTAGCTCGCCGAGCGTCCTTTTCTGTTTAGCTCGCCGAGAGTCCCTATCTGTTTAGCTCGCCGAGAGTCCCTATCTGTTTAGCTCGCCGAGAGTCCCTATCTGTTTAGCTCGCCGAGAGTCCCTATCTGTTTAGCTCGCCGAGAGTCCCTATCTGTTTAGCTCGCCGATAGTCCCTATCTGTTTAGCTCGCCAAGAGTCCCTATCTGTTTAGCTCGCCGAGAGTCCCTATCTGTTTAGCTCGCCGAGAGTCCCTATCTGTTTAGCTCGCCGAGAGTCCCTATCTGTTAGGCTCGCTGAGAGTCCCTATCTGTTAGGCTCGCTGAGAGTCCCTATCTGTTTAGCTCGCCGAGAGTCCCTATCTGTTTAGCTCGCCGAGAGTCCCTATCTGTTTAGCTCGCCGAGAGTCCCTATCTGTTTAGCTCGCCGAGATTGCCTATCTGTTTAGCTCGCCGAGATTTCCTATCTGTTTAGCTCGCTGAGAGTCCCTATCTGTTTAGCTCGCCGAGATTCCCTATCTGTTTAGCTCGCCGAGATTCCCTATCTGTTTAGCTCGCCGAGAGTCCCTATCTGTTAGGCTCGCTGAGAGTCCCTATCTGTTAGGCTCGCTGAGAGTCCCTATCTGTTAGGCTCGCTGAGAGTCATCTGTTTAGCTCGCCGAGCGTCCCTATCTGTTTAGCTCGTCGTAAGTCCCTATCTGTTTAGCTTGCCGAGAGTCCCTATCTGTTTAGCTCGCCGAGAGTCCCTATTTCTTTAGCTCGCCGAGTCCCTATTTCTTTAGCTCGCCGAGAGTCCCTATCTGTTTAGCTCGCCGAGAGTCCCTATCTGTTTAGCTCGTCGAGAGTCCCTATCTGTTTAGCTCGCCGAGAGTCCCTATCTGTTTAGCTCGCCAAGAGTCCCTATCTGTTTAGCTCGCCGAGATTCCCTATCTGTTTAGCTCGCCGAGATTGCCTATCTGTTTAGCTCGCCGAGATTCCATATCTGTTTAGCTCGCTGAGAGTCCCTATCTGTTTAGCTCACCGAGAGTCCCTATCTGTTTAGCTCGCCGAGAGTCCCTATCTGTTTAGCTCGCCGAGAGTCCCTATCTGTTTAGCTCGCCGAGAGTCCCTATCTGTTTAGCTCGCCGAGAGTCCCTATCTGTTTAGCTCGCCGAGAGTCCCTATCTGTTTAGCTCGCCGAGAGTCCCTATCTGTTTAGCTCGCCGAGAGTCCCTATTTGTTTAGCTTGCCGAGAGTCCCTATCTGTTTAGCTCGCCGAGAGTCCCTATCTGTTTAGCTCTCTGAGAGTCCCTATCTGTTTAGCTCTCTGAGAGTCCCTATCTGTTAGGCTCGTTGAGAGTCCCTATCTGTTAGGCTCGCTGAGAGTCCTTATCTGTTTAGCTCACCGAGAGTCCCTATCTGTTTAGCTCGCCGAGAGTCCCTATCTGTTTAGCTCGCCGAGAGTCCCTATCTGTTTAGCTCGCCGAGAGTCCCTATCTGTTTAGCTCGCCGAGATTCCCTATCTGTTTAGCTCGCTGAGAGTCCCTATCTGTTTAGCTCGCCGAGAGTCCCTATCTGTTTAGCTCGCCAAGAGTCCCTATCTGTTTAGCTCGCCAAGAGTCCCTATCTGTTTAGCTCGCCGAGAGTCCCTATCTGTTTAGCTCGCCGAGAGTCCCTATCTGTTTAGCTCGCCGAGAGTCCCTATCTGTTTAGCTCGCCGAGAGTCCCTATCTGTTTAGCTTGCCGAGAGTCCCTATCTGTTTAGGTCTCCGAGAGTCCCTATCTGTTTAGCTCGCCGAGAGTCCCTATCTGTTTAGCTCGCCGAGATTGCCTATCTGTTTAGCTCGCCGAGATTCCCTATCTGTTTAGCTCGCTGAGAGTCCCTATCTGTTTAGCTCGCTGAGAGTCCCTATCTGTTAGGCTCGCTGAGAGTCATCTGTTTAGCTCGCCGAGAGTCCCTATCTGTTTAGCTCGCCGAGAGTCCCTTTCTGTTTAGCTCGCCGAGCGTCCCTATCTGTTTAGCTCGTCGTAAGTCCCTATCTGTTTAGCTTGCCGAGAATCCCTATCTGTTTAGCTCGCCGAGAGTCCCTATCTGTTTAGCTCGCCGAGAGTCCCTATCTGTTTAGCTCGCCGAGTCCCTATTTCTTTAGCTCGCCGAGAATCCCTATCTTTTCAGCTCGCCGAGAGTCCCTATCTGTTAGGCTCGCTGAGAGTCCCTATCTGTTAGGCTCGCTGAGAGTCATCTGTTTAGCTCGCCGAGCGTCCCTATCTGTTTAGCTCGTCGTAAGTCCCTATCTGTTTAGCTTGCCGAGAGTCCCTATCTGTTTAGCTCGCCGAGAGTCCCTATCTGTTTAGCTCGCCGAGAGTCCCTATCTGTTTAGCTCGCCGAGTCCCTATTTCTTTAGCTCGCCGAGTCCCTATTTCTTTAGCTCGCCGAGAGTCCCTATCTGTTTAGCTCGCCGAGAGTCCCTATCTGTTTAGCTCGTCGAGAGTCCCTATCTGTTTAGCTCGCCGAGAGTCCCTATCTGTTTAGCTCGCCAAGAGTCCCTATCTGTTTAGCTCGCCGAGATTCCCTATCTGTTTAGCTCGCCGAGATTGCCTATCTGTTTAGCTCGCCGAGATTCCATATCTGTTTAGCTCGCTGAGAGTCCCTATCTGTTTAGCTCACCGAGAGTCCCTATCTGTTTAGCTCGCCGAGAGTCCCTATCTGTTTAGCTCGCCGAGAGTCCCTATCTGTTTAGCTCGCCGAGAGTCCCTATCTGTTTAGCTCGCCGAGAGTCCCTATCTGTTTAGCTCGCCGAGAGTCCCTATCTGTTCAGCTCGCCGAGAGTCCCTATCTGTTTAGCTCGCCGAGAGTCCCTATTTGTTTAGCTTGCCGAGAGTCCCTATCTGTTTAGCTCGCCGAGAGTCCCTATCTGTTTAGCTCTCTGAGCGTCCCTATCTGTTTAGCTCTCTGAGAGTCCCTATCTGTTAGGCTCGTTGAGAGTCCCTATCTGTTAGGCTCGCTGAGAGTCCTTATCTGTTTAGCTCACCGAGAGTCCCTATCTGTTTAGCTCGCCGAGAGTCCCTATCTGTTTAGCTCGCCGAGAGTCCCTATCTGTTTAGCTCGCCGAGAGTCCCTATCTGTTTAGCTCGCCGAGATTCCCTATCTGTTTAGCTCGCTGAGAGTCCCTATCTGTTTAGCTCGCCGAGAGTCCCTATCTGTTTAGCTCGCCAAGAGTCCCTATCTGTTTAGCTCGCCAAGAGTCCCTATCTGTTTAGCTCGCCGAGAGTCCCTATCTGTTTAGCTCGCCGAGAGTCCCTATCTGTTTAGCTCGCCGAGAGTCCCTATCTGTTTAGCTCGCCGAGAGTCCCTATCTGTTTAGCTTGCCGAGAGTCCCTATCTGTTTAGGTCTCCGAGAGTCCCTATCTGTTTAGCTCGCCGAGAGTCCCTATCTGTTTAGCTCGCCGAGATTGCCTATCTGTTTAGCTCGCCGAGATTCCCTATCTGTTTAGCTCGCTGAGAGTCCCTATCTGTTTAGCTTGCCGAGAGTCCCTATCTGTTTAGCTCGCTGAGAGTCCCTATCTGTTAGGCTCGCTGAGAGTCATCTGTTTAGCTCGCCGAGAGTCCCTATCTGTTTAGCTCGCCGAGAGTCCCTTTCTGTTTAGCTCGCCGAGCGTCCCTATCTGTTTAGCTCGTCGTAAGTCCCTATCTGTTTAGCTTGCCGAGAATCCCTATCTGTTTAGCTCGCCGAGAGTCCCTATCTGTTTAGCTCGCCGAGAGTCCCTATCTGTTTAGCTCGCCGAGTCCCTATTTCGTTAGCTCGCCGAGAATCCCTATCTTTTCAGCTCGCCGAGAGTCCCTATCTGTTTAGCTCGTCGAGAGTCCCTATCTGTTTAGCTCGCCGAGAGTCCCTATCTGTTTAGCTCGCCGAGAGTCCCTATCTGTTTAGCTCGCCGAGAGTCCCTATCTGTTTAGCTCGCCGAGAGTCCCTATCTGTTTAGCTCGCCGAGATTCCCTATCTGTTTAGCTCGCCGAGATTGCCTATCTGTTTAGCTCGCCGAGATTCCATATCTGTTTAGCTCGCTGAGAGTCCCTATCTGTTTAGCTCGCCGAGAGTCCCTATCTGTTTAGCTCGCCGAGAATCCCTATCTGTTTAGCTCGCCGAGAGTCACTATCTGTTTAACTCGCTGAGAGTTCCTATCTGTTTTGCTCGCCGAGAGTCCCCATATGTTTAGCTCGCCGAGAGTCCCTATATGTTTAGCTCGCCGAGAGTCCCTAACTGTTTAGCTATTTAGCTCGCTGAGAGTCCCTATCTGTTTAGCTCGCCGAGAGTCCCTATCTGTTTAGCTCGCCGAGAGTCCCTATCTGTTTAGCTCGCCGAGAGTCCCTATTTGTTTAGCTCGCCGAGAGTCCCTATCTGTTTAGCTCGCCGAGAGTCCCTATCTGTTTAGCTCACCGAGAGTCCCTATCTGTTTAGCTCGCCGAGAGTCCCTATCTGTTTAGCTCGCCGAGAGTCCCTATCTGTTTAGCTCGCCGAGAGTCCCTATCTGTTTAGCTCGCCGATAGTCCCTATCTGTTTAGCTCGCCAAGAGTCCCTATCTGTTTAGCTCGCCGAGAGTCCCTATCTGTTTAGCTCGCCGAGAGTCCCTATCTGTTTAGCTCGCCGAGAGTCCCTATCTGTTAGGCTCGCTGAGAGTCCTTATCTGTTTAGCTTGCCGAGAGTCCCTATCTGTTTAGCTCTCCGAGAGTCCCTATCTGTTTAGCTCGCCGAGAGTCCCTATCTGTTTAGCTCGCCGAGATTGCTAATCTGTTTAGCTCGCCGAGATTCCCTATCTGTTTAGCTCGCTGAGAGTCCCTATCTGTTTAGCTCGCCGAGAGTCCCTATCTGTTTAGCTCGCCGAGAGTCCCTATCTGTTTAGCTCGCCGAGAGTCCCTATCTGTTAGGCTCGCTGAGAGTCATCTGTTTAGCTCGCCGAGAGTCCCTATCTGTTTAGCTCGCCGAGAGTCCCTATCTGTTTAGCTGTTTAGCTCGTCGAGAGTCCCTATCTGTTTAGCTCGCCGAGAGTCCCTATCTGTTTAGCTCGCCGAGAGTCCCTAACTGTTTAGCTCGCCGAGAATCCCTATCTGTTTAGCTCGCCGAGAGTCCTTATCTGTTTAGCTCGCCGAGAGTCCCTATCTGTTTAGCTCGCCGAGAGTCCCTATCTGTTTAGCTCGCCGAGAGTCCCTATCTGTTTAGCTCGCCGAGAGTCCCTATCTGTTTAGCTCGCCGAGATTCCCTATCTGTTTAGCTCGCCGAGAGTCCCTATCTGTTTAGCTCGCCGAGAGTCCCTATCTGTTTAGCTCGCCGAGAGTCCCTATCTGTTTAGCTCGCCGAGAGTCCCTATCTGTTTAGCTCGCCGAGAGTCCCTATCTGTTTAGCTCGCCGAGAGTCCCTATCTGTTTAGCTCGCTGAGAGTCCCTATCTGTTTAGCTCGCCGAGAGTCCCTATATGTGTAGCTCGCAGAGAGTTCCTAACTGTTTAGCTATTTAGCTCGCTGAGAGTCCCTATCTGTTTAGCTCGCGGAGAGTCCCTATCTGTTTAGCTTGCCGAGAGTCCCTATCTGTTTAGCTCGCCGAGAGTCCCTATCTGTTTAGCTCGCTGAGAGTCCCTATCTGTTTAGCTCACCGAGAGTCCCTATCTGTTTAGCTCGCCGAGAGTCCCTATCTGCTTAGCTCGCCGAGAGTCCCTATCTGTTTAGCTCGCCGAGAGTCCCTATCTGTTTAGCTCGCCGAGAGTCCCTATCTGTTTAGCTCGCCGAGAGTCCCTATCTGTTTAGCTCGCTGAGAGTCCCTATCTGTTTAGCTCGCCGAGAGTCCCTATCTGTTTAGCTCGCCGAGAGTCCCTATCTGTTTAGCTCGCTGAGAGTCCCTATCTGTTTAGCTCGCCGAGAGTCACTATCTGTTTAGCTCGCTGAGAGTCCCTATCTGTTTAGCTCGCTGAGAGTCCCTATCTGTTTAGCTCGCCGAGAGTCCCTATCTGTTTAGCTCGCCGAGAGTCCCTATCTGTTTAGCTTGCCGAGAGTCCCTATCTGTTTAGCTCGCCGAGAGTCCCTATCTGTTTAGCTCGCTGAGAGTCCCTATCTGTTTAGCTCGCTGAGAGTCCCTATCTGTTTAGCTCGCCGAAAGTCCCTATCTGTTTAGCTCGACGAGAGTCACTATCTGTTTAGCTCGCTGAGAGTCCCTATCTGTTTAGCTCGCCGAGAGTCCCTATATGTTTAGCTCGCCGAGAGTCCCTAACTGTTTAGCTATTTAGCTCGCTGAGAGTCCCTATCTGTTTAGCTCGCCGAGAGTCCCTATCTGTTTAGCTCGCCGAGAGTCCCTATCTGTTTAGCTCGCCGAGAGTCCCTATCTGTTTAGCTCGCTGAGAGTCCCTATCTGTTTAGCTCGCCGAGATTCCCTATCTGTTTAGCTCGCCGAGAGTCCCTATCTGCTTAGCTCGCCGAGAGTCCCTATCTGCTTAGCTCGCCGAGAGGCCCTATCTGTTTAGCTCGCCGAGATTCCCTATCTGTTTAGCCCGCCGAGATTCCCTATCTGTTTAGCTCGCCGAGAGTCCCTATCTGTTTAGCTCGCCAAGATTCCCTATCTGTTTAGCTCGCCGAGAGTCCATATCTGTTTAGCTCGCCGAGAGTCCCTATCTGTTTAGCTCGCCGAGAGTCCCTATCTGTTTAGCTCGCCGAGATTCCCTATCTGTTTAGCTCGCCGAGATTCCCTATCTGTTTAGCTCGCCGAGAGTCCCTATCTGTTTAGCTCGACGAGAGTCACTATCTGTTTAGCTCGCTGAGAGTCCCTATCTGTTTAGCTCGCCGAGAGTCCCTATATGTTTAGCTCGCCGAGAGTCCCTAACTGTTTAGCTATTTAGCTCGCTGAGAGTCCCTATCTGTTTAGCTCGCTGAGAGTTCCTATCTGTTTAGCTCGCTGAGAGTCCCTATATGTTTAGCTCGCCGAGAGTCCCTAACTGTTTAGCTATTTAGCTCGCTGAGAGTCCCTATCTGTTTAGCTCGCCGAGAGTTGCTATCTGTTTAGCTCGCCGAGAGTTGCTATCTGTTTAGCTCGCCGAGAGTCTCTATCTGTTTAGTTCGCCGAGAGTCCCTATCTGTTTAGCTCGCCGAGAGTCCCTATCTGTTTAGCTCGCCGAGAGTCCCTATCTGTTTAGCTCGCCGAGAGTCCCTATCTGCTTAGCTCGCCGAGAGGCCCTATCTGCTTAGCTCGCCGAGATTCCCTATCTGTTTAGCCCGCCGAGATTCCCTATCTGTTTAGCTCGCCGAGAGTCCCTATCTGTTTAGCTCGCCGAGATTCCCTATCTGTTTAGCTCGCCGAGAGTCCCTATCTGTTTAGCTGTTTAGCTCGCCAAGAGTCCCTATCTGTTTAGCTCGCTGAGAGTCCTTATCTTTTCAGCTCGCTGAGAGTCCCTATCTGTTTAGCTGTTTAGCTCGCCGAGAGTCTCTATCTGTTCAGCTCGCCGAGAGTCCCTATCTGTTTAGCTCGCCGAGAGTCCCTATCTGTTTAGCTGTTTAGCTCGCCGAGAGTCTCTATCTGTTTAGCTCGCCGAGAGTCCCTATCTGTTTAGCTCGCCGAGAGTCCCTATCTGTTTAGCTCGCTGAGAGTCCCTATCTGTTTAGCTCGCCGAGTCCCTATTTCTTTAGCTCGCCGAGAATCCCTATCTGTTTAGCTCGCCGAGATTCCCTATCTGTTTAGCTCGCCGAGAGTCTCTATCTGTTTAGCTCGCCGAGAGTCCCTATCTGTTAAGCTCGCCGAGAGTCCCTATCTGTTTAGCTCGCCGAGAGTCCCTATCTGTTTGGCTTGCCGAGAGTCCCCATCTGTTTAGCTCGCCGAGAGTCCCTATCTGTTTAGCTCGCCGAGAGTCCCTATCTGTTTAGCTCGCTGAGAGTCCCTATCTGTTTAGCTCGCCGAGAGTCCCTATCTGTTTAGCTCGCCGATAGTCCCTATCTATTTAGCTCGCCGAGAGTCCCTATCTGTTTAGCTCGCCGAGCGTCCCTATCTGTTTAGCTTGCCGAGCGTCCCTATCTGTTTAGCTCGCCGAGAGTCCCTATCTGTTTAGCTCGCCGAGAGTCCCTATATGTTTAGCTCGCAGAGAGTCCCTAACTGTTTAGCTATTTAGCTCGCTGAGAGTCCCTATCTGTTTAGCTCGCTGAGAGTCCCTATCTGTTAGGCTCGCTGAGAGTCCTTATCTGTTTAGCTCGCCGAGAGTCCCTATCTGTTTAGCTCGCCGAGAGTCCCTATCTGTTTAGCTCGCGAGAGTCCCTATCTGTTTAGCTCGCCGAGAGTCCCTATCTGTTTAGCTCGCCGAAATTCCCTATCTGTTTAGCTCGCCGAGATTCCCTATCTGTTTAGCTCGCCAAGAGTCCCTATCTGTTTAGCTCGACGAGAGTCACTATCTGTTCAGCTCGCTGAGAGTCCCTATCTGTTTAGCTCGCCGAGAGTCCCTAAATGTTTAGCTCGCCGAAAGTCCCTAACTGTTTAGCTATTTAGCTCGCTGAGAGTCCCTATCTGTTTAGCTCGCCGTAAGTCCCTATCTGTTTAGCTCGCCGAGAGTCCCTATCTGTTTAGCTCGCCGAGAGTCCCTATCTGTTTAGCTCGCCGAGAGTCCCTATCTGTTTAGCTCGCCGAGTCCCTATTTCTTTAGCTCGCCGAGAATCCCTATCTTTTCAGCTCGCTGAGATTCCCTATCTGTTTAGCTCGTCGAGAGACCCTATTTGTTTAGCTCGCCGAGAGTCCCTATCTGTTTAGCTCGCCGAGAGTCCCTATCTGTTTAGCTCGCCGAGAGTCCCTATCTTTTTAGCTTGCTGAGAGTCCCTATCTGTTTAGCTCGCCGAGAGTCCCTATATGTTTAGCTCGCCGAGAGTCCCTAACTGTTTAGCTATTTAGCTCGCTGAGAGTCCCTATCTGTTTAGCTCGCCGTAAGTCCCTATCTGTTTAGCTCGCCGAGAGTCCCTATCTGTTTAGCTCGCCGAGAGTCCCTATCTGTTTAGCTCGCCGAGTCCCTATTTCTTTAGCTCGCCGAGAATACCTATCTTTTCAGCTCGCCGAGATTCCCTATCTGTTTAGCTCGCCGAGAGTCCCTATCTGTTTAGCTCACCGAGAGTCCCTATCTGTTTAGCTCGCCGAGAGTCCCTATCTGTTTAGCTCGCCGAGAGTCCCTATCTGTTTAGCTCGCCGAGAGTCCCTATCTGTTTAGCTCGCCGAGAGTCCCTATTTGTTTAGCTTGCCGAGAGTCCCTATCTGTTTAGCTCTCTGAGAGTCCCTATCTGTTAGGCTCGTTGAGAGTCCCTATCTGTTAGGCTCGCTGAGAGTCCTTATCTGTTTAGCTCGCCGAGAGTTCCTATCTGTTTAGCTCGCCGAGAGTCCCTATCTGTTTAGCTCGCCGAGAGTCCCTATCTGTTTAGCTCGCCGAGATTGCCTATCTGTTTAGCTCGCCAAGATTCCCTATCTGTTTAGCTCGCTTAGAGTCCCTATCTGTTTAGCTCGCCGAGAGTCCCTATCTGTTTAGCTCGTCGAGAGTCCCTATCTGTTTAGCTCGCCGAGAGTCCCTATCTGTTTAGTTCGCCGAGCGTCCTTATCTGTTTAGCTCGCCGAGAGTCCCTATCTGTTTAGCTCGCCGAGATTGCCTATCTGTTTAGCTCGCCGAGATTCCCTATCTGCTTAGCTCGCTGAGAGTCCCTATCTGTTTAGCTTGCCGAGAGTCCCTATCTGTTTAGCTCGCCGAGAGTCCCTATCTGTTTAGCTCGCCGAGATTCCCTATCTGTTTAGCTCGCCGAGATTCCCTATCTGTTTAGCTCGCCGAGAGTCCCTATCTGTTTAGCTCGACGAGAGTCACTATCTGTTTAGCTCGCTGAGAGTCCCTATCTGTTTAGCTCGCCGAGAGTCCCTATATGTTTAGCTCGCCGAGAGTCCCTAACTGTTTAGCTATTTAGCTCGCTGAGAGTCCCTATCTGTTTAGCTCGCTGAGAGTTCCTATATGTTTAGCTCGCCGAGAGTCCCTAACTGTTTAGCTATTTAGCTCGCTGAGAGTCCCTATCTGTTTAGCTCGCCGAGAGTCCCTATATGTGTAGCTCGCAGAGAGTCCCTAACTGTTTAGCTATTTAGCTCGCTGAGAGTCCCTATCTGTTTAGCTCGCGGAGAGTCCCTATCTGTTTAGCTTGCCGAGAGTCCCTATCTGTTTAGCTCGCCGAGAGTCCCTATCTGTTTAGCTCGCTGAGAGTCCCTATCTGTTTAGCTCACCGAGAGTCCCTATCTGTTTAGCTCGCCGAGAGTCCCTATCTGCTTAGCTCGCCGAGAGTCCCTATCTGTTTAGCTCGCCGAGAGTCCCTATCTGTTTAGCTCGCCGAGAGTCCCTATCTGTTTAGCTCGCCGAGAGTCCCTATCTGTTTAGCTCGCCGAGAGTCCCTATCTGTTTAGCTCGCTGAGAGTCCCTATCTGTTTAGCTCGCCGAGAGTCACTATCTGTTTAGCTCGCTGAGAGTCCCTATCTGTTTAGCTCGCTGAGAGTCCCTATCTGTTTAGCTCGCCGAGAGTCCCTATCTGTTTAGCTCGCCGAGAGTCCCTATCTGTTTAGCTTGCCGAGAGTCCCTATCTGTTTAGCTCGCCGAGAGTCCCTATCTGTTTAGCTCGCTGAGAGTCCCTATCTGTTTAGCTCGCTGAGAGTCCCTATCTGTTTAGCTCGCCGAAAGTCCCTATCTGTTTAGCTCGACGAGAGTCACTATCTGTTTAACTCGCTGAGAGTCCCTATCTGTTTAGCTCGCCGAGAGTCCCTATATGTTTAGCTCGCCGAGAGTCACTATCTGTTTAGCTCGCTGAGAGTCCCTATCTGTTTAGCTCGCCGAGAGTCCCTATATGTTTAGCTCGCCGAGAGTCCCTAACTGTTTAGCTATTTAGCTCGCTGAGAGTCCCTATCTGTTTAGCTCGCCGAGAGTCCCTATCTGTTTAGCTCGCCGAGAGTCCCTATCTGTTTAGCTCGCCGAGAGTCCCTATCTGTTTAGCTCGCTGAGAGTCCCTATCTGTTTAGCTCGCCGAGATTCCCTATCTGTTTAGCTCGCCGAGAGTCCCTATCTGCTTAGCTCGCCGAGAGTCCCTATCTGCTTAGCTCGCCGAGAGGCCCTATCTGTTTAGCTCGCCGAGATTCCCTATCTGTTTAGCCCGCCGAGATTCCCTATCTGTTTAGCTCGCCGAGAGTCCCTATCTGTTTAGCTCGCCAAGATTCCCTATCTGTTTAGCTCGCCGAGAGTCCATATCTGTTTAGCTCGCCGAGAGTCCCTATCTGTTTAGCTCGCCGAGAGTCCCTATCTGTTTAGCTCGCCGAGATTCCCTATCTGTTTAGCTCGCCGAGATTCCCTATCTGTTTAGCTCGCCGAGAGTCCCTATCTGTTTAGCTCGACGAGAGTCACTATCTGTTTAGCTCGCTGAGAGTCCCTATCTGTTTAGCTCGCCGAGAGTCCCTATATGTTTAGCTCGCCGAGAGTCCCTAACTGTTTAGCTATTTAGCTCGCTGAGAGTCCCTATCTGTTTAGCTCGCTGAGAGTTCCTATCTGTTTAGCTCGCTGAGAGTCCCTATATGTTTAGCTCGCCGAGAGTCCCTAACTGTTTAGCTATTTAGCTCGCTGAGAGTCCCTATCTGTTTAGCTCGCCGAGAGTTGCTATCTGTTTAGCTCGCCGAGAGTTGCTATCTGTTTAGCTCGCCGAGAGTCTCTATCTGTTTAGTTCGCCGAGAGTCCCTATCTGTTTAGCTCGCCGAGAGTCCCTATCTGTTTAGCTCGCCGAGAGTCCCTATCTGTTTAGCTCGCCGAGAGTCCCTATCTGCTTAGCTCGCCGAGAGGCCCTATCTGCTTAGCTCGCCGAGATTCCCTATCTGTTTAGCCCGCCGAGATTCCCTATCTGTTTAGCTCGACGAAAGTCCATATCTGTTTAGCTCGCCGAGAGTCCCTATCTGTTTAGCTCGCCGAGAGTCCCTATCTGTTTAGCTCGCCGAGATTCCCTATCTGTTTAGCTCGCCGAGAGTCCCTATCTGTTTAGCTGTTTAGCTCGCCAAGAGTCCCTATCTGTTTAGCTCGCTGAGAGTCCTTATCTTTTCAGCTCGCTGAGAGTCCCTATCTGTTTAGCTGTTTAGCTCGCCGAGAGTCTCTATCTGTTCAGCTCGCCGAGAGTCCCTATCTGTTTAGCTCGCCGAGAGTCCCTATCTGTTTAGCTGTTTAGCTCGCCGAGAGTCTCTATCTGTTTAGCTCGCCGAGAGTCCCTATCTGTTTAGCTCGCCGAGAGTCCCTATCTGTTTAGCTCGCTGAGAGTCCCTATCTGTTTAGCTCGCCGAGTCCCTATTTCTTTAGCTCGCCGAGAATCCCTATCTGTTTAGCTCGCCGAGATTCCCTATCTGTTTAGCTCGCCGAGATTCCCTATCTGTTTAACTCCCGGAGAGTCCCTATCTGTTTAGCTCGCCGAGAGTCCCTATCTGTTTAGCTTGCCGAGAGTCCCTATCTGTTAGGCTCGCTGAGAGTCCCTATCTGTTTAGCTCGCCGAGAGTCCCTATCTGTTTAGCTCGCCGAGAGTCCCTATCTGTTTAGCTCGCCGAGAGTCCCTATCTGTTTAGCTTGCCGATAGTCCCTATCTGTTTAGCTCGCCGATAGTCCCTATCTGTTTAGCTCGCCGAGAGTCCCTATCTGTTTAGCTCGCCGAGAGTCCCTATCTGTTTAGCTCGCCGAGAGTCCCTATCTGTTTAGCTGTTTAGCTCGCCAAGAGTCCCTATCTGTTTAGCTCGCCGAGAGTCCTTATCTGTTTAGCTCGCTGAGAGTCCCTATCTGTTTAGCTGTTTAGCTCGCCGAGAGTCTCTATCTGTTTAGCTCGCCGAGAGTCCCTATCTGTTAAGCTCGCCGAGAGTCCCTATCTGTTTAGCTCGCCGAGAGTCCCTATCTGTTTGGCTTGCCGAGAGTCCCCATCTGTTTAGCTCGCCGAGAGTCCCTATCTGTTTAGCTCGCCGAGAGTCCCTATCTGTTTAGCTCGCTGAGAGTCCCTATCTGTTTAGCTCGCCGAGAGTCCCTATCTGTTTAGCTCGCCGATAGTCCCTATCTATTTAGCTCGCCGAGAGTCCCTATCTGTTTAGCTCGCCGAGCGTCCCTATCTGTTTAGCTTGCCGAGCGTCCCTATCTGTTTAGCTCGCCGAGAGTCCCTATCTGTTTAGCTCGCCGAGAGTCCCTATATGTTTAGCTCGCAGAGAGTCCCTAACTGTTTAGCTATTTAGCTCGCTGAGAGTCCCTATCTGTTTAGCTCGCTGAGAGTCCCTATCTGTTAGGCTCGCTGAGAGTCCTTATCTGTTTAGCTCGCCGAGAGTCCCTATCTGTTTAGCTCGCCGAGAGTCCCTATCTGTTTAGCTCGCGAGAGTCCCTATCTGTTTAGCTCGCCGAGAGTCCCTATCTGTTTAGCTCGCCGAAATTCCCTATCTGTTTAGCTCGCCGAGATTCCCTATCTGTTTAGCTCGCCAAGAGTCCCTATCTGTTTAGCTCGACGAGAGTCACTATCTGTTCAGCTCGCTGAGAGTCCCTATCTGTTTAGCTCGCCGAGAGTCCCTAAATGTTTAGCTCGCCGAAAGTCCCTAACTGTTTAGCTATTTAGCTCGCTGAGAGTCCCTATCTGTTTAGCTCGCCGTAAGTCCCTATCTGTTTAGCTCGCCGAGAGTCCCTATCTGTTTAGCTCGCCGAGAGTCCCTATCTGTTTAGCTCGCCGAGAGTCCCTATCTGTTTAGCTCGCCGAGTCCCTATTTCTTTAGCTCGCCGAGAATCCCTATCTTTTCAGCTCGCTGAGATTCCCTATCTGTTTAGCTCGTCGAGAGACCCTATTTGTTTAGCTCGCCGAGAGTCCCTATCTGTTTAGCTCGCCGAGAGTCCCTATCTGTTTAGCTCGCCGAGAGTCCCTATCTTTTTAGCTTGCTGAGAGTCCCTATCTGTTTAGCTCGCCGAGAGTCCCTATATGTTTAGCTCGCCGAGAGTCCCTAACTGTTTAGCTATTTAGCTCGCTGAGAGTCCCTATCTGTTTAGCTCGCCGTAAGTCCCTATCTGTTTAGCTCGCCGAGAGTCCCTATCTGTTTAGCTCGCCGAGAGTCCCTATCTGTTTAGCTCGCCGAGTCCCTATTTCTTTAGCTCGCCGAGAATACCTATCTTTTCAGCTCGCCGAGATTCCCTATCTGTTTATCTCGCCGAGAGTCCCTATCTGTTTAGCTCACCGAGAGTCCCTATCTGTTTAGCTCGCCGAGAGTCCCTATCTGTTTAGCTCGCCGAGAGTCCCTATCTGTTTAGCTCGCCGAGAGTCCCTATCTGTTTAGCTCGCCGAGAGTCCCTATTTGTTTAGCTTGCCGAGAGTCCCTATCTGTTTAGCTCTCTGAGAGTCCCTATCTGTTAGGCTCGTTGAGAGTCCCTATCTGTTAGGCTCGCTGAGAGTCCTTATCTGTTTAGCTCGCCGAGAGTTCCTATCTGTTTAGCTCGCCGAGAGTCCCTATCTGTTTAGCTCGCCGAGAGTCCCTATCTGTTTAGCTCGCCGAGATTGCCTATCTGTTTAGCTCGCCAAGATTCCCTATCTGTTTAGCTCGCTTAGAGTCCCTATCTGTTTAGCTCGCCGAGAGTCCCTATCTGTTTAGCTCGTCGAGAGTCCCTATCTGTTTAGCTCGCCGAGAGTCCCTATCTGTTTAGTTCGCCGAGCGTCCTTATCTGTTTAGCTCGCCGAGAGTCCCTATCTGTTTAGCTCGCCGAGATTGCCTATCTGTTTAGCTCGCCGAGATTCCCTATCTGCTTAGCTCGCTGAGAGTCCCTATCTGTTTAGCTTGCCGAGAGTCCCTATCTGTTTAGCTTGCCGAGAGTCCCTATCTGTTTAGCTCGCCGAGATTCCCTATCTGTTTAGCTCGCCGAGATTCCCTATCTGTTTAGCTCGCCGAGAGTCCCTATCTGTTTAGCTCGACGAGAGTCACTATCTGTTTAGCTCGCTGAGAGTCCCTATCTGTTTAGCTCGCCGAGAGTCCCTATATGTTTAGCTCGCCGAGAGTCCCTAACTGTTTAGCTATTTAGCTCGCTGAGAGTCCCTATCTGTTTAGCTCGCTGAGAGTTCCTATATGTTTAGCTCGCCGAGAGTCCCTAACTGTTTAGCTATTTAGCTCGCTGAGAGTCCCTATCTGTTTAGCTCGCCGAGAGTTGCTATCTGTTTAGCTCGCCGAGAGTCTCTATCTGTTTAGTTCGCCGAGAGTCCCTATCTGTTTAGCTCGCCGAGAGTCCCTATCTGTTTAGCTCGCCGAGAGTCCCTATCTGTTTAGCTCGCCGAGAGTCCCTATCTGCTTAGCTCGCCGAGAGGCCCTATCTGCTTAGCTCGCCGAGATTCCCTATCTGTTTAGCCCGCCGAGATTCCCTATCTGTTTAGCTCGACGAAAGTCCATATCTGTTTAGCTCGCCGAGAGTCCCTATCTGTTTAGCTCGCCGAGAGTCCCTATCTGTTTAGCTCGCCGAGATTCCCTATCTGTTTAGCTCGCCGAGAGTCCCTATCTGTTTAGCTGTTTAGCTCGCCAAGAGTCCCTATCTGTTTAGCTCGCTGAGAGTCCTTATCTTTTCAGCTCGCTGAGAGTCCCTATCTGTTTAGCTGTTTAGCTCGCCGAGAGTCTCTATCTGTTCAGCTCGCCGAGAGTCCCTATCTGTTTAGCTCGCCGAGAGTCCCTATCTGTTTAGCTGTTTAGCTCGCCGAGAGTCTCTATCTGTTTAGCTCGCCGAGAGTCCCTATCTGTTTAGCTCGCCGAGAGTCCCTATCTGTTTAGCTCGCTGAGAGTCCCTATCTGTTTAGCTCGCCGAGTCCCTATTTCTTTAGCTCGCCGAGAATCCCTATCTGTTTAGCTCGCCGAGATTCCCTATCTGTTTAGCTCGCCGAGATTCCCTATCTGTTTAACTCCCGGAGAGTCCCTATCTGTTTAGCTCGCCGAGAGTCCCTATCTGTTTAGCTTGCCGAGAGTCCCTATCTGTTAGGCTCGCTGAGAGTCCCTATCTGTTTAGCTCGCCGAGAGTCCCTATCTGTTTAGCTCGCCGAGAGTCCCTATCTGTTTAGCTCGCCGAGAGTCCCTATCTGTTTAGCTTGCCGATAGTCCCTATCTGTTTAGCTCGCCTATAGTCCCTATCTGTTTAGCTCGCCGAGAGTCCCTATCTGTTTAGCTCGCCGAGAGTCCCTATCTGTTTAGCTCGCCGAGAGTCCCTATCTGTTTAGCTGTTTAGCTCGCCAAGAGTCCCTATCTGTTTAGCTCGCCGAGAGTCCTTATCTGTTTAGCTCGCTGAGAGTCCCTATCTGTTTAGCTGTTTAGCTCGCCGAGAGTCTCTATCTGTTTAGCTCGCCGAGAGTCCCTATCTGTTAAGCTCGCCGAGAGTCCCTATCTGTTTAGCTGTTTAGCTCGCCGAGAGTCTCTATCTGTTTAGCTCGCCGAGAGTCCCTATCTGTTTAGCTCGCCGAGATTCCCTATCTGTTTAACTCCCGGAGAGTCCCTATCTGTTTAGCTCGCCGAGAGTCCCTATCTGTTTGGCTTGCCGAGAGTCCCCATCTGTTTAGCTCGCCGAGAGTCCTTATCTGTTTAGCTCGCCGAGAGTCCCTATCTGTTTAGCTCGCTGAGAGTCCCTATCTGTTTAGCTCGCCGAGAGTCCCTATCTGTTTAGCTCGCCGATAGTCCCTATCTATTTAGCTCGCCGAGAGTCCCTATCTGTTTAGCTCGCCGAGCGTCCCTATCTGTTTAGCTTGCCGAGCGTCCCTATCTGTTTAGCTCGCCGAGAGTCCCTATCTGTTTAGCTCGCCGAGAGTCCCTATATGTTTAGCTCGCAGAGAGTCCCTAACTGTTTAGCTATTTAGCTCGCTGAGAGTCCCTATCTGTTTAGCTCGCTGAGAGTCCCTATCTGTTAGGCTCGCTGAGAGTCCTTATCTGTTTAGCTCGCCGAGAGTCCCTATCTGTTTAGCTCGCCGAGAGTCCCTATCTGTTTAGCTCGCGAGAGTCCCTATCTGCTTAGCTCGCCGAGAGTCCCTATCTGTTTAGCTCGCCGAAATTCCCTATCTGTTTAGCTCGCCGAGATTCCCTATCTGTTTAGCTCGCCAAGAGTCCCTATCTGTTTAGCTCGACGAGAGTCACTATCTGTTCAGCTTGCTGAGAGTCCCTATCTGTTTAGCTCGCCGAGAGTCCCTAAATGTTTAGCTCGCCGAAAGTCCCTAACTGTTTAGCTATTTAGCTCGCTGAGAGTCCCTATCTGTTTAGCTCGCCGTAAGTCCCTTTCTGTTTAGCTCGCCGAGAGTCCCTATCTGTTTAGCTCGCCGAGAGTCCCTATCTGTTTAGCTCGCCGAGAGTCCCTATCTGTTTAGCTCGCCGAGTCCCTAATTCTTTAGCTCGCCGAGAATCCCTATCTTTTCAGCTCGCTGAGATTCCCTATCTGTTTAGCTCGTCGAGAGTCCCTATTTGTTTAGCTCGCCGAGAGTCCCTATCTGTTTAGCTCGCCGAGAGTCCCTATCTGTTTAGCTCGCCGAGAGTCCCTATCTTTTTAGCTTGCTGAGAGTCCCTATCTGTTTAGCTCGCCGAGAGTCCCTATATGTTTAGCTCGCCGAGAGTCCCTAACTGTTTAGCTATTTAGCTCGCTGAGAGTCCCTATCTGTTTAGCTCGCCGTAAGTCCCTATCTGTTTAGCTCGCCGAGAGTCCCTATCTGTTTAGCTCGCCGAGAGTCCCTATCTGTTTAGCTCGCCGAGAGTCCCTATCTGTTTAGCTCGCCGAGTCCCTATCTGTTTAGCTCGCCGAGTCCCTATTTCTTTAGCTCGCCGAGAATACCTATCTTTTCAGCTCGCCGAGATTCCCTATCTGTTTAGCTCGCCGAGAGTCCCTATCTGTTTAGCTCACCGAGAGTCCCTATCTGTTTAGCTCGCCGAGAGTCCCTATCTGTTTAGCTCGCCGAGAGTCCCTATCTGTTTAGCTCGCCGAGAGTCCCTATTTGTTTAGCTTGCCGAGAGTCCCTATCTGTTTAGCTATCTGAGAGTCCCTATCTGTTAGGCTCGTTGAGAGTCCCTATCTGTTAGGCTCGCTGAGAGTCCTTATCTGTTTAGCTCGCCGAGAGTCCCTATCTGTTTAGCTCGCCGAGAGTCCCTATCTGTTTAGCTCGCCGAGAGTCCCTATCTGTTTAGCTCGCCGAGATTGCCTATCTGTTTAGCTCGCCAAGATTCCCTATCTGTTTAGCTCGCTTAGAGTCCCTATCTGTTTAGCTCGCCGAGAGTCCCTATCTGTTTAGCTCGTCGAGAGTCCCTATCTGTTTAGCTCGCCGAGAGTCCCTATCTGTTTAGTTCGCCGAGCGTCCTTATCTGTTTAGCTCGCCGAGAGTCCCTATCTGTTTAGCTCGCCGAGAGTCCCTATCTGTTTAGCTCGCCGAGAGTCCCTATCTGTTTAGCTCGCCGAGAGTCCCTATCTGTTTAGCTCGCCGAGAGTCCCTATCTGTTTAGCTCGCCGATAGTCCCTATCTGTTTAGCTCGCCAAGAGTCCCTATCTGTTTAGCTCGCCGAGAGTCCCTATCTGTTTAGCTCGCCGAGAGTCCCTAACTGTTTAGCTCGCCGAGAGTCCCTATCTGTTAGGCTCGCTGAGAGTCCTTATCTGTTTAGCTTGCCGAAAGTCCCTATCTGTTTAGCTCTCCGAGAGTCCCTATCTGTTTAGCTCGCCGAGAGTCCCTATCTGTTTAGCTCGCCGAGATTGCCTATCTGTTTAGCTCGCCGAGATTCCCTATCTGCTTAGCTCGCTGAGAGTCCCTATCTGCTTAGCTTGCCGAGAGTCCCTATCTGTTTAGCTCGCCGAGAGTCCCTATCTGTTAGGCTCGCTGAGAGTCCCTATCTGTTAGGCTCGCTGAGAGTCTTCTGTTTAGCTCGCCGAGAGTCCCTATCTGTTTAGCTCGCCGAGCGTCCCTATTTGTTTAGCTCGCCGAGAGTCCCTATCTGTTTAGCTCACCGAGAGTCCCTATCTGTTTAGCTCGCCGAGAGTCCCTATCTAATTAGCTCGCCGAGAGTCCCTATCTGTTTAGCTCGCCGATAGTCCCTATCTGTTTAGCTCGCCAAGAGTCCCTATCTGTTTAGCTCGCCGATAGTCCCTATCTGTTTAGCTCGCCGAGAGTCCCTATCTGTTAGGCTCGCTGAAAGTCCCTATCTGTTAGGCTCGCTGAGAGTCCCTATCTGTTTAGCTCGCCGAGAGTCCCTATCTGTTTAGCTCGCCGAGAGTCCCTATCTGTTTAGCTCGCCGAGAGTCCCTATCTGTTTAGCTCGCCGAGATTGCCTATCTGTTTAGCTCGCCGAGATTCCCTATCTGTTTAGCTCGCTGAGAGTCCCTATCTGTTTAGCTCGCCGAGATTCCCTATCTGTTTAGCTCGCCGAGATTCCCTATCTGTTTAGCTCGCCGAGAGTCCCTATCTGTTAGGCTCGCTGAGAGTCCCTATCTGTTAGGCTCGCTGAGAGTCCCTATCTGTTAGGCTCGCTGAGAGTCATCTGTTTAGCTCGCCGAGCGTCCCTATCTGTTTAGCTCGTCGTAAGTCCCTATCTGTTTAGCTTGCCGAGAGTCCCTATCTGTTTAGCTCGCCGAGAGTCCCTATCTGTTTAGCTCGCCGAGAGTCCCTATCTGTTTAGCTCGCCGAGTCCCTATTTCTTTAGCTCGCCGAGAATCCCTATCTTTTCAGCTCGCTGAGATTCCCTATCTGTTTAGCTCGTCGAGAGTCCCTATTTGTTTAGCTCGCCGAGAGTCCCTATCTGTTTAGCTCGCCGAGAGTCCCTATCTGTTTAGCTCGCCGAGAGTCCCTATCTTTTTAGCTTGCTGAGAGTCCCTATCTGTTTAGCTCGCCGAGAGTCCCTATATGTTTAGCTCGCCGAGAGTCCCTAACTGTTTAGCTATTTAGCTCGCTGAGAGTCCCTATCTGTTTAGCTCACCGTAAGTCCCTATCTGTTTAGCTCGCCGAGAGTCCCTATCTGTTTAGCTCGCCGAGAGTCCCTATCTGTTTAGCTCGCCGAGAGTCCCTATCTGTTTAGCTCGCCGAGTCCCTATTTCTTTAGCTCGCCGAGAATACCTATCTTTTCAGCTCGCCGAGATTCCCTATCTGTTTAGCTCGCCGAGAGTCCCTATCTGTTTAGCTCACCGAGAGTCCCTATCTGTTTAGCTCGCCGAGAGTCCCTATCTGTTTAGCTCGCCGAGAGTCCCTATCTGTTTAGCTCGCCGAGAGTCCCTATTTGTTTAGCTTGCCGAGAGTCCCTATCTGTTTAGCTCTCTGAGAGTCCCTATCTGTTAGGCTCGTTGAGAGTCCCTATCTGTTAGGCTCGCTGAGAGTCCTTATCTGTTAGGCTCGCCGAGAGTCCCTATCTGTTTAGCTCGCCGAGAGTCCCTATCTGTTTAGCTCGCCGAGAGTCCCTATCTGTTTAGCTCGCCGAGATTGCCTATCTGTTTAGCTCGCCAAGATTCCCTATCTGTTTAGCTCGCTTAGAGTCCCTATCTGTTTAGCTCGTCGAGAGTCCCTATCTGTTTAGCTCGCCGAGAGTCCCTATCTGTTTAGTTCGCCGAGCGTCCTTATCTGTTTAGCTCGCCGAGAGTCCCTATCTGTTTAGCTCGCCGAGAGTCCCTATCTGTTTAGCTCGCCGAGAGTCCCTATCTGTTTAGCTCGCCGAGAGTCCCTATCTGTTTAGCTCGCCGAGAGTCCCTATCTGTTTAGCTCGCCGATAGTCCCTATCTGTTTAGCTCGCCAAGAGTCCCTATCTGTTTAGCTCGCCGAGAGTCCCTATCTGTTTAGCTCGCCGAGAGTCCCTATCTGTTTAGCTCGCCGAGAGTCCCTATCTGTTAGGCTCGCTGAGAGTCCTTATCTGTTTAGCTTGCCGAAAGTCCCTATCTGTTTAGCTCTCCGAGAGTCCCTATCTGTTTAGCTCGCCGAGAGTCCCTATCTGTTTAGCTCGCCGAGATTGCCTATCTGTTTAGCTCGCCGAGATTCCCTATCTGCTTAGCTCGCTGAGAGTCCCTATCTACTTAGCTTGCCGAGAGTCCCTATCTGTTTAGCTCGCCGAGAGTCCCTATCTGTTAGGCTCGCTGAGAGTCCCTATCTGTTAGGCTCGCTGAGAGTCTTCTGTTTAGCTCGCCGAGAGTCCCTATCTGTTTAGCTCGCCGAGCGTCCCTATTTGTTTAGCTCGCTGAGAGTCCCTATCTGTTTAGCTCACCGAGAGTCCCTATCTGTTTAGCTCGCCGAGAGTCCCTATCTAATTAGCTCGCCGAGAGTCCCTATCTGTTTAGCTCGCCGATAGTCCCTATCTGTTTAGCTCGCCAAGAGTCCCTATCTGTTTAGCTCGCCGATAGTCCCTATCTGTTTAGCTCGCCGAGAGTCCCTATCTGTTAGGCTCGCTGAAAGTCCCTATCTGTTAGGCTCGCTGAGAGTCCCTATCTGTTTAGCTCGCCGAGAGTCCCTATCTGTTTAGCTCGCCGAGAGTCCCTATCTGTTTAGCTCGCCGAGAGTCCCTATCTGTTTAGCTCGCCGAGATTGCCTATCTGTTTAGCTCGCCGAGATTCCCTATCTGTTTAGCTCGCTGAGAGTCCCTATCTGTTTAGCTCGCCGAGATTCCCTATCTGTTTAGCTCGCCGAGATTCCCTATCTGTTTAGCTCGCCGAGAGTCCCTATCTGTTAGGCTCGCTGAGAGTCCCTATCTGTTAGGCTCGCTGAGAGTCCCTATCTGTTAGGCTCGCTGAGAGTCATCTGTTTAGCTCGCCGAGCGTCCCTATCTGTTTAGCTCGTCGTAAGTCCCTATCTGTTTAGCTTGCCGAGAGTCCCTATCTGTTTAGCTCGCCGAGAGTCCCTATCTGTTTAGCTCGCCGAGAGTCCCTATCTGTTAGGCTCGCTGAGAGTCCTTATCTGTTTAGCTTGCCGAAAGTCCCTATCTGTTTAGCTCTCCGAGAGTCCCTATCTGTTTAGCTCGCCGAGAGTCCCTATCTGTTTAGCTCGCCGAGATTGCCTATCTGTTTAGCTCGCCGAGATTCCCTATCTGCTTAGCTCGCTGAGAGTCCCTATCTGCTTAGCTTGCCGAGAGTCCCTATCTGTTTAGCTCGCCGAGAGTCCCTATCTGTTAGGCTCGCTGAGAGTCCCTATCTGTTAGGCTCGCTGAGAGTCTTCTGTTTAGCTCGCCGAGAGTCCCTATCTGTTTAGCTCGCCGAGCGTCCCTATTTGTTTAGCTCGCCGAGAGTCCCTATCTGTTTAGCTCACCGAGAGTCCCTATCTGTTTAGCTCGCCGAGAGTCCCTATCTAATTAGCTCGCCGAGAGTCCCTATCTGTTTAGCTCGCCGATAGTCCCTATCTGTTTAGCTCGCCAAGAGTCCCTATCTGTTTAGCTCGCCGATAGTCCCTATCTGTTTAGCTCGCCGAGAGTCCCTATCTGTTAGGCTCGCTGAAAGTCCCTATCTGTTAGGCTCGCTGAGAGTCCCTATCTGTTTAGCTCGCCGAGAGTCCCTATCTGTTTAGCTCGCCGAGAGTCCCTATCTGTTTAGCTCGCCGAGAGTCCCTATCTGTTTAGCTCGCCGAGAGTCCCTATCTGTTTAGCTCGCCGAGATTGCCTATCTGTTTAGCTCGCCGAGATTCCCTATCTGTTTAGCTCGCTGAGAGTCCCTATCTGTTTAGCTCGCCGAGATTCCCTATCTGTTTAGCTCGCCGAGATTCCCTATCTGTTTAGCTCGCCGAGAGTCCCTATCTGTTAGGCTCGCTGAGAGTCCCTATCTGTTAGGCTCGCTGAGAGTCCCTATCTGTTAGGCTCGCTGAGAGTCATCTGTTTAGCTCGCCGAGCGTCCCTATCTGTTTAGCTCGTCGTAAGTCCCTATCTGTTTAGCTTGCCGAGAGTCCCTATCTGTTTAGCTCGCCGAGAGTCCCTATCTGTTTAGCTCGCCGAGAGTCCCTATCTGTTTAGCTCGCCGAGTCCCTATTTCTTTAGCTCGCCGAGAATCCCTATCTTTTCAGCTCGCCGAGAGTCCCTATCTGTTTAGCTCGCCGAGAGTCCCTATCTGTTTAGCTCGCCGAGAGTCCCTATCTGTTTAGCTCGCCGAGAGTCCCTATCTGTTTAGCTCGCCGAGATTCCCTATCTGTTTAGCTCGCCGAGATTGCCTATCTGTTTAGCTCGCCGAGATTCCATATCTGTTTAGCTCGCTGAGAGTCCCTATCTGTTTAGCTCACCGAGAGTCCCTATCTGTTTAGCTCGCCGAGAGTTCCTATCTGTTTAGCTCGCCGAGAGTCCCTATCTGTTTAGCTCGCCGAGAGTCCCTATCTGTTTAGCTCGCCGAGAGTCCCTATCTGTTTAGCTCGCCGAGAGTCCCTATCTGTTTAGCTCGCCGAGAGTCCCTATCTGTTAGGCTCGTTGAGAGTCCCTATCTGTTAGGCTCGCTGAGAGTCCTTATCTGTTTAGCTCACCGAGAGTCCCTATCTGTTTAGCTCGCCGAGAGTCCCTAACTGTTTAGCTATTTAGCTCGCTGAGAGTCCCTATCTGTTTAGCTCACCGTAAGTCCCTATCTGTTTAGCTCGCCGAGAGTCCCTATCTGTTTAGCTCGCCGAGAGTCCCTATCTGTTTAGCTCGCCGAGAGTCCCTATCTGTTTAGCTCGCCGAGTCCCTATTTCTTTAGCTCGCCGAGAATACCTATCTTTTCAGCTCGCCGAGATTCCCTATCTGTTTAGCTCGCCGAGAGTCCCTATCTGTTTAGCTCACCGAGAGTCCCTATCTGTTTAGCTCGCCGAGAGTCCCTATCTGTTTAGCTCGCCGAGAGTCCCTATCTGTTTAGCTCGCCGAGAGTCCCTATTTGTTTAGCTTGCCGAGAGTCCCTATCTGTTTAGCTCTCTGAGAGTCCCTATCTGTTAGGCTCGTTGAGAGTCCCTATCTGTTAGGCTCGCTGAGAGTCCTTATCTGTTAGGCTCGCCGAGAGTCCCTATCTGTTTAGCTCGCCGAGAGTCCCTATCTGTTTAGCTCGCCGAGAGTCCCTATCTGTTTAGCTCGCCGAGATTGCCTATCTGTTTAGCTCGCCAAGATTCCCTATCTGTTTAGCTCGCTTAGAGTCCCTATCTGTTTAGCTCGTCGAGAGTCCCTATCTGTTTAGCTCGCCGAGAGTCCCTATCTGTTTAGTTCGCCGAGCGTCCTTATCTGTTTAGCTCGCCGAGAGTCCCTATCTGTTTAGCTCGCCGAGAGTCCCTATCTGTTTAGCTCGCCGAGAGTCCCTATCTGTTTAGCTCGCCGAGAGTCCCTATCTGTTTAGCTCGCCGAGAGTCCCTATCTGTTTAGCTCGCCGATAGTCCCTATCTGTTTAGCTCGCCAAGAGTCCCTATCTGTTTAGCTCGCCGAGAGTCCCTATCTGTTTAGCTCGCCGAGAGTCCCTATCTGTTTAGCTCGCCGAGAGTCCCTATCTGTTAGGCTCGCTGAGAGTCCTTATCTGTT